>JAENRP010000216.1:0-64290 GCA_024741835.1 Diplocarpon mali
TGCCACCCCGCCCCCTCAGAACCCAGGCTACGGCCCTCCCGCGCCCTCCCCATACCCGCCGCAACACCAGCAACCAGCCCACTACCCCCCTCAACCAACCTACGGCGGCCCCTCGCACTCCCCCGCCCCATACCCCCAGCAACCGCCGTACGCCGACTCGCGCCAGCAGTACCCCGCCGGCCCGGAGCAGGTCGGCCCCAACGGCGAGCGCGGACTGGGCGCGACGCTCGTCGGCTCCGCAGGCGGCGGCTACCTCGCGCACAAGGCCGGAGGGGGCATGCTCGGGACCCTAGTCGGCGGTCTCGCGGGGGCCATCGGAGCCAATGCCCTGGAGGGCAAGCACAAGAAGCGCAAGAAGGAGAAGAAGTACAAGAACAGCCTCGGCGCCGNCCGGCGCCGGCGCCGGGGCGCTGGGGAGCCTGTACGCTGGGCACAAGCTGAAGCATGGGAAGTCGAGGAGTCGTGGGGGGTCTAGCTCGAGCTCGAGCAGTGATAGCGATTAGATGCCTGGCTTGGCTGGGGACTGCTGGGACTTGGGAACTCGGGAGGGGGGTGCGCCAGGGAGGATTGTACGAGATGGAGTCTGATGTTTGCCTGGGATTCTTGGTGGCGATGACGCTGGGTGCACGCGCTGGTAATTCACTACGAGGGGAGGGTTGTCAGAATCTACTTTCTTCAATGTTGATTTCCCATGGGAAGATTACCCTTACTCTGCCCCGCGTGTCTTGTCAGGTCCTTGCGATAGCGGCCTGTGGAACTTCGTCTCTTCAGCTTTACTTACTTGTGCTTCAGTAACAAGCGAGACGTCCCATTTCGATGAATACCAGGCCGCACTACGGTCCGCACGTTCCGGGAATCCATTGCATCTTCGGGCTGTACTTTTGACGAGCCTAGGAGCCAGCCGGCTCATCAGCCTCCCTCCTCTCCGCCGCTCTCCCACCAAACGCTCCCCCATCGAGGATGATGTCCTCGTTATCGTCCAACGAATCCTGCACCCGACTCCACGTCTTTCTCTTGACGACCGGTCCCGCTTCAGCCTGCTTTCCCGTCCCCTTCCCACTCCCCGTCCAAGTCGGTTTGATCAGACCCTTCAACAACGGATTCTTGCTAAATGTCCCTTTCCCAGCACCACTTTTACCACTAACCACTGCAAGCGGGTACTCCCCCACCTCTTCCTCGCTCTCACTGTGCGCATGCTGGAATACTGGCTTCTCGACAGCAGCCATCTTCTTCATAACCTTGCCCTTCACGAGGTCAATGCTCACCACCTGCCGCCGTTTCTCGTACTCCGGTCTCGCGCTCCACTCCTGCTCCGCGAGCACCTTCTGCTGCCTCTTCAGCGTCCTTGCCCGCTCGGCAGGGCTGGCCCATATGTTGACACCCGCCGTCGCCGGCGTCTCAAAATCAGCCGCTTCGTCGCGAACCATGGTCCGCTTCGCATTCTGGGCCTGGAAGCCGAGCAGTCTATCTCGGTGTTCCTTAGCAGCTGCTTCTGCCGGGCTCATAGCCACCTCCTTCGGCGCCGCAAACGCTGCCGGTTTCTTCGATACCTCAGCGCGCCGATGCGACGAGTTGTCTAGCAGCATCTTCTCCCGCCCCCGTTCTTCCCTTAACTCTCTGATCATGCCCTGCACCTCGACAGCGCTCAACAGCGACTCGCCGCAGAATGTACATGGCCCCAGCCCCTCTCTCACGCATATGACCTTTCCGCAATTTAGACAGTTGGGGGCCGCGGTGAGTAGAGGATGCCGCGCACCGACGCAGTTACAGGCTCGCTTTTTCGCATCAGGTAGGAGTGTGCTATTGGTGCTTATTTCGAGGGAGCGGATCGCTGCGTCGAGTTCGGTGAGCACGGTCGAGGCGCCGTGCATCGATGTGCCACCTGTTATGGTTACTTTTGTATTTTTCGAGGACGAGAGAGCGGGTGAGGATGAGCGCGTAGTGGGAGTGCTTTTCGACTTGAAGTCTGAGATGAGGGAGCCGGAGGCTGAGGGCGGGGGTTTGGAAGTTGGGGCTTGAACGGCGGCTGGTTTTGAGTCGAGGGAAAATCCGTTGTTAGGTGTGGAGGTGCCCGAGTTGGATTTACGGGTGATGTAGTCATCTTCATTCTTCTTCGTATATGCGGTGCCGGGTGCGGCATAGTTGTTGTCGACTTGACGAGCAGGGAGGGCGTGAAGGTTGGCTTTCTTCTTAGGGTGTTTGCGGGCGGCTTTTGGAACACTCGAGGAGTCGGCGGATAGAGGCGGAGCTTTAGATGATGATCTAGAGGTGGGATCTAGACGTCGTGAGTTGAAAGACGAGATGAAATCTATAGACTGTGGTGATTCTCCCAAGAGGTTGTTGAAGTGGTCGGCGGCTTCTTGTTTGGAGAGTGTTGCTGCATAATCTAGGACTTGCTGCAGATCCTCATCTGGCAATGGGATCAATTCTGATAGCTTTCGGAGAGACATAGTTCGCGTTGCTCCGATTTTGGGATCTTAGATTGTGAGTGTGTTGTATAGGTCGGAGATGTTGACATTAGTTTTAGAAGCTCTGTCGAATCGCGGGGCTCATGCGTCATCTGCCGAGCAAGAACAACCCCTAAAAGACTCGCCGAAGTGGAGCCGGGGCGAACCCCATTGTTCACATTTTCCGAGAAACCTTCACTCTCATCCGTTCTTGGGATGACGTTTTTTTGATTTGCAACACGTATACCACTGGTCATTGATCTTGATTTACACGCCTGCCGTGGAGTATCATTATTCAATTGCATTCCATTCTTACTCCATCTTCTTTGCTTCTTTCCTCATATCGGCCAGGCTAACCTTCCAGCTGTCTCTTAGCCATAAGTCCCTGCAGTCACACATATTCTTGAAAAACTGTCATTGCGAGTCAAGATGGGAGAAGCATTGATTGCAAGTCCTACCTCTGGACGAATTCCTCTCGGCAAAGGGATGCTGAAGTATTTTTCCATTGACCTTTCTTACAAAAATATCAATCATGGTGCTCACGCCCCTACTCAACCTATCTACCTGTTTAAACATCCACATCAGGCTCATTCGGCATTTCTCCCCGCGCTATTCGAGAAAAGCGCCAAGAGTATGTTGATCAGGGAGAAGCACGTCCTGATGTCTACATGCGCTATAAATACCCTCGGTTCTCAGACAGATCCCGAGAGGCTATAGCCAAGTTGCTGAATTGTCCAGCGTCTACTGTGGTTTTCGTGCCAAACGCTACTACTGGTGTGAATACGGTCCTTCGAAACATTGCGTGGAATCTAGACAGCAAGGATGAGATAGTCTACTTCGAGTACGTCTAATCTCCGTCTTCAAAACGCTGGTCTGATGGCCTAGGACCATATATGGCGCTTGCTTGAAGACCATCGACTACATATGTGAAGCCAACCACAATGCCGTCAAGCCTCGCGCTGTCACGAAAATCTACCCAATCGAAGATCCGAATCTTCTGTCTCTGTTCAGGGACGCTATCAAGGCCTCCCGTGCCGAGGGAAATCAACCTCGACTCGCAATTTTCGACACCGTATCTTCGTTTTCCGGTGTGCGGATGCCATTCGAGGCCCTCACTGCTATCTGCAAAGAAGAAGGGGTAATCTCTCTCATAGATAGTGCCCATGGGTGGGCCACGTCCATCTCGATCTGTCCACACTGGACCCGACTTCCTCGTCAGCAACGCCCACAGATGTCTCTTCGTTCCACGCGGCTGCGCAGTGTTCTACGTCCCGGAAAGAAACCAAGCACTTATGCGGTCTGCTCTTCCAACCTCGCATAGTTTTTCGAGACTATGAATTTTGTTCCCAGTCATCCCACAGCCTGTCAACATTCACGGAGGCATGACAAATGCATGTCTTTCTCATTAAATGTATGTTTGAATTGAATTAGCCGATGACTGCCGCTCGGCACTCAATTATCTTTGATTTGATTCACGTCTAGCAGAGCACCATCAAAAGGTTTGACAGATCTCGGGTCGAAGCCATAGGGCCTGGAACATCTAGCCCATGCAGCACTTCTTCATGTCTTGTCGTATCGGTGGGAGGTCGAGGACACTCACCCTTCTGAGCCCTGACGATCAGCAGCGTGGACTCAGTCATCAAAGCCGGCATCAAATTCGAACTATTACCTTTCATGTTCATCATTGGGATGGTCATCGCTGGTATCGAAAAAAGAGAGGGAAAGAAGGAAAGAAAGTAAGGTAGAAAGTAAGTAAGAAGCAGTTCCCGGGTCTCCAGACCACCGCTAGACATCTCAAGTGAGCAGCGATCTACGCGATCGCTGGCGCCATCTCTCCACCTGCAGGCTGGAAACGCCAACGACAATTAATTGTGCGGAAGCGGCACGGGAGATCTGCGGTGTACGACTGGCGTCCTTCAGCTTCTGCCTCTTGGGTCATTATTGTTAGCCAAAACATCCGTGTCAACCTGACCACACGCATGGTTGGAATTCAGGTGGTAGGGCTTCATCTTGTTGATTGGCCAACAAGTGAAATATACGCGTGTGTAAAGTCTTACTCTGAGGCTTGACTGGCTCAGAGGCGGACTTGGCTGGCTTTTACTTGTCCAACCTCAACACTGCCCGAGTCGGTGCTTTTCCTGAACCTTTTAAAACTGGCGAAAACCATAAGGTCATGTATTAACTTTATCTCTGAGTCCTAGGCAGTACATCAGATTTTCTCCACACTCCTCGGCACTAGAGACTGCGAAATCTGGGGGCTCTGGGTCTAAGCAGCCCCGCAGAGCAAGCAGAGCAATGTTGGGGGCGAACACTATGCCTCAAGGAGGCGGTCCTGTTGGACCATCACCGCTTCAAAATGCCACCCGAGAAACATCCAGTTGGCGGCCGACTTTGAGAGGGATAAAGACCGGTCTGTTTTCAATTGCGAGGATCCCAGGCAATGCCGAGCTGCAGAATTCAGAAGGAATTTTCATAGACTCGGGCTGACCCATGACGGGTCAACGCTTGAATGGGGGTACCACAGTTTCGACGAAAGATGGGTCTGTGGAGCTGCTGCGAATACAGCCTGCCGCTTCAGGATCAATTGTCCCCCGGAGGCAGCGTCCCATGGGCCCCAGGAAACCGAAAGACTCCGCCAAGTGCAATATGGCCAAGCAACAGCCCCTTTTAAGGTCGGGTATTAGAAGAAGACCAATCGAAGAGCCGTTCCGGCAGGAATATGTCCGGGAAGAGCTCTACAATGACGACGTCGAGGTTGTTTCAGCCAAAGATCCTGTTGGCAATCCATACATACCACAGCACGCAGCCACCGACGCCCGAAAAATCATAACGCCCAGAGACGTCTTTGTACAAAAGCCCATCTCGAGGAAACCAGTGCCGCAAAATCTACCTCGCTACGAGCCCAAGCACGCAGCGTCTGACTTCTCAAAGATGAACCTGCCTCTTGGCCTGAAATCCTCCAGCTTCACACGCCCCCATCCGCTCCTCGACGCAGCAGCTACAGAACTCGCCTCTCACCAGCCCGACGACTACCAGAGGTTTCTGGAAGCGTCGCGGATGGCTGCTGCGAGCAACTATAACTCATACGTTGTGGTGAGCTCGCAGACTCTGACGCCTGAGACGGCGGCTGCGATGCAGGGTTTCATGGCACCCAGGCGATGCATGGATCGATCATGACCCGTGACTCTACTGAGAGCTGAGATCCGGTGTATTCAGTAGAGTCGCGGGAGTACCTCAGACCAACAAGAGAAAGTGAGTGCACTCGGAGGAGTGGAGACACTGCTAATGTAAGAGATAGCACGATAGGTCTGGCAGTCGCTGGTCGAAGCCAGCAAGTCGATAACGAGAGTTCCTTTTTAGATAAAGTAATGCAAAAGACCGTGGGGAAGGCGGGATAACAGAGCGGGAGCGAGGATACAGGTGCCGGAGGCTCATGCTGTGCCTAAGAGTCTGCGTAGGTGAAGTTTATTCGAGTATTCACGATAGCACTCGTTGACAGCTTGCGCTAGTGCTTGATCTCCGTGACTAAGGATCACGACTGTGTTCATCCTCAGCGGTAACCATAAATAAATGTTTGGCACTACTTGCAGCCGACTGGGCACGAAGCTTATGTTTTTTTCCAAGGAGGTCTAGCGAGCTCGAGGTTCTCGATTTTCGGCAGTAAAAAAAGCAGTTTTGTTACCCAGGCACAACAAATACCCCCAGGTCTTTGGTGTTTCTCGACACTTTTCTGTACCAGCAAGCTGTTTCCCATTCCCTCCCTTTATCTTCTTACTGATGATCATCCTCAGCGCCAGGCTTAGCACTTGTCGAGTAGCTGGTTCGTAGAATTCCCGGCATCAGTCAAATTATACAGCTCCGCGAACGGGTCGTCCCTGGAGTTGGTTTGTCTTCGGTACTCCATCGCATTGGTAACCGTCATAGCATCCTCTTCCCCGAAGACTGAAGCGATGAAGGCAATGATGAGATCGATGCCCGCCGAGACACCTGAGGAGCTCCCTTAGCCAGACATATTAGCACCACTTGATGTTCTGCGTGTCTTGTAACACAGTCCAAGACATAGCAACGGTGTGGGGATATTTCAACTCACAGACGTTTCCATCTTGAACCCATCTCGCCTCGGCCACCCACTTCACTTTCGGGCCCCAAACAATCGTCTGCGCCCAAGCCTTCTTATTCGTCGTCGCGCATTTACCATCCAGCACGCCCGCTCTTGATGCAATCACCGCCCCGGTACAGACCGAGATCAGATACTTGACGGTCGGGTAGCGCGTTCTCACAAACTCGATGCTCGGATCGAGCAGCGGGTCCTGCGCGCGAACCCCCAGACCTCCAGGGACGACCAGGACGTCGATGTCCGCGGGGGCCGTATCGAATGTGTGGGTTGGCACGATGGCCTCCCCGAACGTGGCATTGGAGGCGCTGGCCAGCCATTCCAGCCGGTCTGTGTGCACGGGCTCGAGCGTTTCGGCGATCAGGGTGAGGTTGATGTTCCTGGTGAGGGAGAGCAGGTTGAGGGCGTCGAGGGGCCCGAACACGTCCAGGGCTTGGAATCCGGGGAAGAGGACGTAGCCGAATCGGTAGGGTAGTGTTGGTGCCGGGTCTGCTTGAGGGGGGGGCTGGATTAGATGATGGCGAGGGCGATGAGGGGGCGAGTTGTGTGCAGTGCTTACTGGCTGCGGTAGTCTCGCTGCGTGCGGTGCTTGCGAGCCCTAGGAGGGAGACGAGCTTCACGGGATGGGAGAAGAGACGCATCTTCTCTCTCTTCGGAGCGCAGGAAGAGAATCAGTCGACAGCGGCAATGACAACTGGTTGATATCAAGCGGCAACGTCCATACCTCGTTTATATATGTGCACTTTTCACACAGCTGCGTGAGGGGAAAATGTGGTGCTTTGGCTTTTCCTACACCTTATCAACAAATGCTAAATCTTACTCAGTCGTCCCTGCATGATGTTCCAATTTAATTTATGGTTTTTTTGCTCTTTTCTTTTTTTGCTCTTTCGAGTACAGTGGATCTCAGCTAGGGCAGAAATCCGCTGGAAAGTATGAATCGTTTCCGACCATTCAGACCCGCAAGCGAGGCTTGTCAGTCGCTTTGCGACCTCCAGAGTAAGCCTCGACTCTTAATAATAGACCAAAGTACGTAGGCTACTCTATACCGGTTTTTATTCATCTATGCTGCGAGTCCGGTGGATCACGGACCGGATAATCTTCTGGCCATTCGGCTGTTGGCATTTTGGGACTTGAAGTTACTTCGTGCTAGCTAGTGTACCTATATTACTTTCCTCGCAGGCCGAACAAACGCCTCTCGCTCGCGTCAAGGAACGAGGGACGTCTACAGCCCTGTGGGTCGTACGGTGCATGTATTTACGTACTTCTGGCAGGGTTAGATGGAAAGATACTTTTCAGGTGGTGTTTGTTTGTCTGTTTGTTATGTCCAGCCCTGCGGCGCAGTATGCAGATGTGTGGTGCGGTCGGCTGGAGGGCCTTCATTGGGTCGCTCAGGAGGCTCGCAGAAGTAGGGGAAGATGATTGATTGTATTGTTATCTAGTGTATGTATGGTAAGGAGACTTCGGAAAGAAAAGGGAGAGTCTATGACTCAGCAGAGTCACGTGGAGGGTCTCCAGAATAAGTGGAGACTCCGCCCATTCTGCACGACAAGATGCTCCGCCGTACTTCGGGACACGGCGCGGAAAAAGAAGTCGGGAGCATGGAGACACAGAAAGAAGCCCAGCGCGGGGGATCTCGGCGCTTGGGATCAAAGTGTTGCCGAGATGGGCAGAAGGCTTCCTGCTTGATGTGCAATCCCGGAGTTAGAGAGAGGTTCCTCGGATGCGTTGTTGTGTTTACAATGTGCTGTGTAAAATGTAAACACCTGGGGACCGAGGTGCCGAGGCATCTAACAAGTGATTACACACAAGGGCAGATGGATAAGGTTACCTTGGGAACGAATACCTACTTGGTAAGCTCCAGCTATCGAGGTACGGCTCGAGCCGCCTGATAAATAAGCCGGACCGAATACCTCGATGGCTCCGTTATATAGAGTTGTCGAAACATCTACCGGCTTGTCCCAAGCACAACTCGGCAAGATTTCAAATCCAGACACCCAAATCCCAAATCAGCCACCGACGAGGACTTATCCTCACACGAACCCTCTTGTCTCCGACTCAGGCACAAGTCGCTACCTTTTTCCCTCGGTCCCGCGACGCCGAGATGGAGCCAGCACGGGATTGAGAGGTGGACGATGGGGGAGACATTGTGTTGATCGCATGGACGTATGTTAATTAGTTGATCAGGGAAGCAGGTACTTGGGCTTCTTTCGCCAAGAACACCAAGAACACCAAGAAAATTGAATCCTTCTTATTGATAAGGCTAGGACTACCGATCTATCAGACGCGTTTTCTCTCGTTTGTGCATATACATGATGACTGCCTTGTAGCGAGACCTACCAGCAATAGAAGCCAGAATTGGCTCGCGAATAGTCCTCTTTTTTCTTCCTTTCTTTGACCAGTACAAGGAGGTCTTCAAACTACTCTCTGGAGCTCCTCTCGAGCAAGCTTTCTGCTCGGGTTCTGGCGGAGTTCCATCGTCAATCATTTAACTGTACCATAAATCCGGCTTTCTGGTCTACCAAGAGTTCGCTCTTCGATGCGCTCCTTACAGAGGCTTTGGAGATCTTGCCGATGCCTTGTGGTCCAGCTGATTACTGTACGATCATCCAGCGTCGAGCAATGCCGTACACCCAAGTAACATGCCGCTATTCTCCTCACAAATTGCTATATCATTCCGACAGAGCTTAAGCTGCCGGGGCCCCGAAGATGGACTTGAAATAAACGTACTAATTCGCGAGAATAGGCGTAGTGGCGCTCGAGTCCGAGACTAGAAACAGTTTTGGAATCAATCCAGCGAGGATCGATCACTGGACTGAACTGCACTGGCGATTAGTGCCACAGTCATGACCCGAGACGGAGGACCTCGGCAGCTCTTCATCGGACTTCTGATGTATCCCATGCTGGATGATAAATTGAGAATTCCCTAGTAGGCAGCTTTATTCGCTGAAGCACCCCTACCGATGGCACTGAGTATTCGTCGGGCTTGATGCTTCATAGAGTCCGGGACATCAAAGAAGTCAGCATCTATGCATGGCCAGGAGCGTAAATCCCACTCTTGCGCAGACCTGGACGATAGGAAAAGATCTCTGACCAGGGCCACATGCTTGTGCCAAATTCGCGACAGCGGTAGGATTTTCTCATGCCAGATGCGACGTTGACAGAAGATGCTACTGAAGCCAGAGCACGCTGACTGAGACGGGCGTATTCTGCGATAAGATGAGCCATTCGTGGGTTTCCTCGTTCCTCTGTTTGGATTTATGGATATGGTAAGCCCGTTTGCGAATTCATCCTTTAAGCACAGTCGGTCTGAACACGATGCGGTTGTGTCTTTGCTCCCTCTGCGGCGCGACTATGATGAACATTGGATTTCAAACCGGATTTCTTCGTGCTTCGTCGAGTACTCGAATATGAAACCAGATTTCGCAGATGAAGCTGTATGGCTGTTACTAAGACCTGGTACTTTGGCATTTTTCCTACACATGTAAATCTTTGTTCTCTACCCCTCTATCCAGTGACGTCGTTGACCAGAGTGACGTAACAGCATTTTGTCGTTGCTCTGGCTCAGGTAAGATAAACAATAGCTTCGCAAAGGAACAGCAATCATTCTACATCAGAAGGACTTCAGAAAACATTAGGAAATATAGAAATCTACAAGACGTAAGACCAAATGTCTTTGAGTCAAGCAGCCGCACTGGTCGAGAAGATCATCGGGCACGGCAACAACGCCACCACAGCTCAGGACATCACGAACCCAGCTCGCGACCGCGCGAAGTATGCGGATCCGAGCGGCGAGATGATGAAAGCTTTGGTCTGGAATGGGAAGAATACGGTCAAAGTCGGTGAGTCGCTCGCCAACTTATCACAGGTGCACGAACAAAAACACTCATAGGTCATACAGAGGATGTCCCCAAACCAAGACTCGTCGAAGATAGAGATGTCATCTTGAAGATCACGGGAAGCACTGTCTGTGGCTCGGACATGCATCTCCTGCACGGCAGCGTGGTGCAGCTGGAAAAGGGAGATATTCTCGGTCATGAATTCTGTGGTGTCGTTCACGAGATGGGCCCAGCTGTCAAGGGCCTGCAGAAGGGTGACCGTGTAGTTGCTTCGTTCCAGATTGCGTGCGGCGATGTGAGTCGGTCGTATCAGCCTTGAGATGCCCCCGTTGACATCTGCAGTGCTTCTTCTGCAAGCAGAAGCTTTCCTCCCAATGTGAGAAGACAAACTCCAACACCATGGAAAACGGAATGGCAAGCGAGCCCCGGGTGTGAATCTGGGCAGGATACTGATTCAAGGCAGTATGGTGGAAGGACAGCTGGCATGTTTGGGTACTCGCACTTCACCGGTGGTTTTGTAGGTCATCCTTTTCCCCTGGTGATTCCTCGTCCTGGTTCCGTGGGATATACAGGCCGGATCTTGGTATGCTAACTGGGACTCATAGGCCGGAGGGCAGGCCGAATACACCCGTGTACCCTACGGAGATGTAAACCTTCTCAAACTCCCAGATAGTGTTCCTGATGAGAAAGGACTTTATCTGTCAGATGTCCTTGCAACCTCGTGGAATTGCGTTGTCGATACGCGTATCGACAAAGGAGATGTTGTAGCCATCTGGGGAGCCGGTAACACTCTCCAGATCCTCATTCATTCTCTTCTCTAATCGATCCCGCTTAGGTCCCATCGGACAGATGTGCGCTGATTTTGCATTCATCAACGGGGCCTCACGTGTCATCATGATAGACAACAACTGGAGACTCGACTACGTGAAGTCCAAGTACCCCAAGGTCGAGCTTATCGACTACAGTGCTCTCCCCAAGGGAAAAACTGTGTACTCCAAGATTCGAGAGCTGGCCCCTCGCGGTGCCGACGTAGCCCTGGAGTGCGTTGCCGGAGAATACGCCAAAGGTTGGGCGCATTACTTTGAGCTGCAGCTTGGTCTCGAGACTGATACTTCGGAAATCATCAATGAGATGATCGAGTCGGTCCGGAACTACGGCCGCTGTGGGATTACAGGTGTCTATGTTGGCTACGTAGGTGACTGTCAATCCTGGCGCATAGAAGCAGCGCTGACAGATCAATCAGACGAATCACTTCAACATCGGCTCCCTCATGGAGCGCGGCATCCGGCTAGTCGGCAACGGGCAAGCTCCGGTTCACCTGTACTGGGACATGCTCTGCAAGATGATTGAGACGGGCGAGATCGATCCGTTGAAGATGGTCACCCATCGCGTAGCCATGGAGGAGTTGGCCGAGGTCTACTACAAGTTCGAGAAGAAGGAAGATGGTATGCAGAAGGTGTTTGTGCAGACGAAGTTCTCTGCCCCACCGGCTGCTGGAAGCCCTGCTCTGACCACTTTTGGGGAATAGACTTGAGCGCCACAATGGAAGAAGAAGAAGAGGGTTTGACCCAAACAGCTGTACTGTATCATACCTCAGTAACATGCCGTTGAAATTATCGATGGTATGAAACAGAAGCGCCAGGTGTGGGAGTAGATACCCGGAGCCACTTTACACCACGCTCATCTAGAGGGTATCTCCGCAGGTTGCCGTACAAAGCGGAAGTCCGGGTTGAATAAGGCGATTTGGCGTGCGAGCGAGGTATCTAGGGCCAGGATATTGATTTCTCGTGCTTTGAATGTGCTTCTTCAACGACGAGCGCGAGGAGTTGAGCTTCATCTGCGTGAACGTTCCAGGCATCGGCCTGTGCCAAGTCTCGGTAGCAAAGAATCTACCTACTCTAACAGCAAGAATAGCTGGTCAAATCATTGACATTTGGAGGTGTAACTCCTCCCCCCGCCCCGGCAGAATTTGCAAAGAAAAAAACTGTCATTCATTCGCTATGGATTCTCTCGAGGGAGAGCTAGAGTGCGTTTAGTATCAAGACTAAACGATATGCGCGGATTGCTGCGAGTCCGATGGACGTATAGTATGCAGACGCCGCTGCTGACGAAAAGCACAACTCCGTGTCCCAAACCCATGGTATAGCACTCCGACAATCTGTAAGCTTCCGAGCTGGGAACCGGTATAGGCACGCCCTCAAGTATTCACACCACCCCGGCCTTACTTCTCCTCCTCCAACGTCTCGAGCAGCCACTTCCGGACTTGCGCACTTTGCCATCGCTTGTCTCGATCTTCTTCTAGCATGGCCTTGATGCCTCCTGCCAGCTTGTGGCTCTCGAAATCTGCAGGCAACACTCCCTTTCTCAGCTGAGACAAGACGTCGTGTCGTTCGAACTTTGTACCAAACTTGTAGAGCAGCTGTTGGTAGAGAGGAAGTCAGCAATTGCTGAGTGGAGCTTGTAACTTATTTGGGAGAAGCCATCATGAATGTAGACAATCGGGAATAGGAAACATGAGTGTTTTCTACGTACCTCGAATGCAATCACCCCCAGACTGTAAACGTCAAGTCTCGTACAGATGGGGTTCTGTTCAGGGACTTTTGGTGGACAGTAGAACTTGGTGCCTGCCTGTTGGGAGAAGGGGAAAGGT
This sequence comes from Diplocarpon mali, assembly GCA_024741835.1. Lineage (NCBI taxonomy): Eukaryota > Fungi > Ascomycota > Leotiomycetes > Helotiales > Drepanopezizaceae > Diplocarpon > Diplocarpon mali. The sequence continues at coordinate 13,048 of JAENRP010000216.1, forward strand.
TGCAGGTCTGCCTCAGGTGGAGAGAGGAAGGGTTCTACCTCGGGGTCTTTCAATTCGTGAATCAGACCAAAGTCTCCGATGACAGGGCAAACACGAATATGTTGATCGGCGTGCAGAATGCTTTTCTCTCTATCACACTCCTTGCAATCTAAAATATCACTATACCCCGGCGTTGATGGTTCAGTGGTTGGGAGAATGGAGAGGAATATGTTGGCTGGCTTCAGGTCTCGATGAACGATCTTCTGACGGTGGAGGTATTCGACGCCGTCGAGAATGCCCAGCAGGAGTCGAGCTGCTGGGAGGGTGTGGAAGCAGTGATGGACGACAGATCCTACCTGGCCCGGGGCATTGTTCCAGATGTGATCCTCGAGTGACAGCGGATAAGGGGTCATCTTGATGTATAGATGATAGTCCATGTCGTCCTCCTCCTCCGTGTCATCCACATCAAGATTGGCGAGTTGACCGGGCAGTTCTTCGAACCTCGGGACATCTTCAGTACTTTCAGAAACATTGTCGCCCTCGCCGTCGTTAGTTTTTTCTTGGTCTCGAGGCGACATGGACGATTCCCCGAAGGTCACGATATCCTGACTCTCCTCTATGATTTGTGCACGAGAGCTAGCTCGTTGTCGCTGTCTCCTATCTCTCTTGATCTGTTTTGCCAGATCAAGTTCGGCACTCAGCGATATGCTCTGTATACCAAGTGGGTTGTCCTGAACAGGTCTGCTGCGAGTGCCCGAATAGTCCACGCTCTCGCCATCGTCACTGGAATCATCACTATCATCAAAGATGGCACGAGGATAGGTTTCAGCCCAGCAATGGTAGTATCGCACGATATTGGGGTGGTGAAACCTGGCCAATGCTTTGACCTCCCCAATCATCTTTTCATGATCGGAGCGGCCAGACAATTGGCGCAGTCGCTTGAGGGGTATAGTGATTCTCTTGATGGCGTAAAGAGATCGGTCAACCTTGGAGACTGCAAGGTAAACACGGCCAAATCCTCCACTCCCAAGCAGGGACATCCTAAGGCGGCTGTCAGAAGGTGACCATAAGTGTAAGATTTAGGCCTCGAATCTCATTTCTGGGATCAGGCAATGCGCAAGCAATCTAGGGGACGCGTGTTTTAATGCCTGGTGGGGCACGCTGATTGTTTGACTTACTCCTCGTATTCCGTTCTGTAAATCGACGCTGGAACGCTTTCATTGCTGCTCTCGAGGCCACCAGGGCGAAAGAATGCAAGAAAAGACGGAACCTTATGGAGACCAGCGGGCGCCATGCTGGAGTTGCGTTGAACGAGCGCTCGAGACTCGGATAATGATTGTGTTGAGAATAGTTTTTTGCCTGGTGTTGATGAAGAGTTGTTGTAGGAGATGTCTCTAAGGCCCGCAATGTTGGACACGCGCCTTGACGCGATTGTCTTGAGCACAGAGTCGAAATAGGACAAGTCAGACTGGAGAACAGGAAATTTTCGACTAGTAAAGTCTTCCGGAATCATGCCAATTCTGGCTAACTCGTTTACTGTCTCCATGAATGTGTCTTTTGCCAATTGTCGAATCCTGGGGTCTGAACAATGAGAAAGTTAGCAAAAAGCTTGGATAGAGATCCCAGGGTCAGAAGGAGAATATTCCATTGGAAAAAACCAAGCAATTAGGACGGGGAAACTAACGATCATGTGGTAGTTGGTCAGCTAGGTGACAGGTTGCATTGTATGAATTAAAAGCTTGAGTCCTGCACCTCTCTTCTATCATTGAAAGAAGGAGAATTGTGGCCTGATGTTGAGGTTGCATACCAAGCTGCGAGGGATTCGTCCCTGTTCGTGCAATGGTTCCGATGCTTTTATCAAGAGTCGTGTTTACTCTCGCTTCGGACCCCTGATGACTCTCAGAAACAGCTCGTGGAGGCTGAGTACTATCTGGGTCACGTGATATTCTCAAACTCCCGCTCTCGAAACTAGAATCAACGCTTAGGTCTTCAGATGATGCCCAGAATTTGGAGGCCATCTTGCGTTGCGAAAGAGACAATTCCAAGTCGCAAATCGAAGCTACCCGACAGAATGAATAAGAAGTGAAAAACAGACTGAAAATAACTAAAAGAGCGGCAAAGACAAGAGCTGAAAGGAAGATAGTTTAAGAAACACGTTCGGACATCGCAATCTACTGCATAACAAGCGAAAGGCTGAGAAAGAACGAAAAGGTGGTTTGAAAATGCATAGATCGAAGCTTGTAGTTCTATTTGTTTCGAATTCTCTCCCAGAGTTGAAGCAAACGAAGTTCAGTGCTTAGTCATTATATACGCCACTAGGCAGTCACGACGCGCCGCTCGCCATCCCCTGCGTCGCCTCCATAAATTGAAGGTGAATCTTTCCAACACCTTTATACGAAGAAGCAGATCTTGGAAAATAAGCGCTTTGGCCACTTGACGGTAATAAATAATAGCCTTGTTGCCCGCAATACTAACCTGCGCTGAGGGCTTGCCAGGTTCTAGGGGTTCTAACCGTTGGTCAGGGATAGTCTCTCTTTGTATATATTTTTATACAGGAGAGTGTTTGGTAATGTTATCTGAAGTATCACACAACTCAACGGTCTGCTTACTAGCACATAAGAACCTCTAGTATATATATCTACGCTGAGAAAGTTTCAAAAGAAATAACTGCTCGGAAAGACAATCACCTGCCAGCAACTCATTGCAATGCCAAGAAAACTTCCATGGCTAAGCAGCTCGAGTACTACAGTGACTCGTTCTCAAGCTAGCACCCCTGATAGAAAGCGCAAGAAGGCCGATGAATTTTGCTCTGACTTTGCAGAGGGAGGCCATATCGCCTCTATCAGAAAATGTGCCCAGACACAAGGTCAGTTTGCTACCAGTCTAGTCGAAGAAGAATAGGGAGACTAAATGTACCTAGGAAGACTTACATCGTCTTCGCCCCCTCCTGAGCCACCACCAGAAAGGTAAGATTAGAATAAGTAAGGCCTCATTATTTCAACTGTCAGCTGACGGAGAGATAGCTTTATGTACGAAGGTAAAGACAAGGACGACAGATACCGGATGGTCGAGGATGAGTTTCTTGCGGTTGCTCAACAGTTTACAGTCCATCTGCACACCGCCGATTACAAAAGACAACAGAAAGCGGTTAAGAGTCAAAATGCGGATACTATTAACTCCATCTCTCGACCAGTCACATGCAAAATGACAGACCACACCAAAAGAAAAGCTGAAGCTGCTGCGCTCACCAAGAGGCAGATATCTACTGAAAGCCTGAACGGAAATATTTCTGGGGCTCTCCCCGATGAAAGTGATGAGGAAGGCCTACCCTACATTGGTACCACGCTGCACGGATTGATGGATAGTCCTCGGAAAAGGGCCGCATCACTGGCAAAATTTGGTACGAAAGCCACAACTCGGGCCGCAGCAGGATTTCTCAGGTCGGCCGTGCAGTCCAAGTCAAGCCATCAAATAACACTTGTGGGCTCTCCTCAGCCGAAGCATGCCCCGGCAGAAAAACAAATACAAAACGATGGCTCATCGGAAACGGATGATGGCGATGATGACTTGGATGCACCAATAGCTGCCCCGAAACTAGTAGGCTTGAATCGGGAGTCAACTGTACCGCACCTGCTTTCAAGATCTATGCCTAGCCAGCCAACTTCTGTCAAAAAAGAACCTCAGCCATTCTCATCCCTCGGGCAGGCATCGCGGTCCAAGTCGGTCATTAAGGATGAACCACTTCTAGATTCCTCTGCCGCTACTACATTTTTCACCTCCGCTCCTCCAAGTTCTCGATTGCAGAGGATTCGAGAAGCCAGGTCAAGGAAAGAAGATAGTGAGAGTGTCAAAAAAGAGTACGACTTTGATGCTATTCCTAGTTTTGAAGCTTTGCCGCCCTAGGTTTCTGCTTATAAATTTAGTGGAGTGTTATCATCACTCTGACCGTTGACCAGACGATCCATATATCTACATTCGCCTACGCCTTGAATGGAGTCTCCTTTGGAGGCTCTGCTTGTGCTGCGATTCTCGCCAAATGCCTTCGCTGCCCACTTTTCCAGTCGACGAGAGCTGAATGGGATGTTACTCTGTTGTCCCATACCACCACAGTCTTCGCAGCCCATTTCACACGAGTTTGGAAGTCAGCCCCATAGGCGATATGGTCATATAAGAACTTCAACAAGACCTCGCTCTCCTCCTGTTTATACCCGACGATCGATCTAGTGACTGGAGGGATGTCAGCATCTGCAAGTCAGGAGAGAAAGGCTCCTTACACTGTGGATTGACATAAAGAGCCTTTTCTCCTGTAACAGGATGTGTCCGCACGATCGGGTGTACGCTGACCACGGGCTCTCTTCGAACCGCGCCATTTTTCCCCCGAGAAGCATTGACCTGCTCTACACCTGAATGCGTTGCATTCAGGCCATGGAGTCTCTCCTTGAAGCCATCGCTTAGCCTGTTGTATGCTTCGACCTGATTTGCGAAAAGGGTATCACCACCAGACTCTGGGACATCCAGGATGTACAAGAATGTTGTTCCGGGTGGCTGTTTCTCATAAGAAACATCGCTGTGCCATGCTACTGAACTGGTCCTTGTGCTGAAGAAGTCTTCGTGGCTCTTATCACCAGCGCCTCTGTGCACGAGATGCACTTCTGGATAGCCTGCTGGCGCGCCAGATGTAGGGTGTACATGGAGACGGCCAAAATATCGGCCGTACTCCAGGGCCTCGCTGATGGGCAAGTCTGCAAAGTCCTGGTCTCTGAATGCAACAACCTTTCTCTCGGCCACGAATCGTGCTAATTCGTCCTTTCCAGCATCAGTGAGGGTGCTGAGTTGGACGCCATATACCTCTGTTCCAATCGTTGGGGTGAGATCGTTGGTTGTGACTCCACTTGCGAGAAGCTCGGGGTACGTAGGGTCTGCATCTAAGCCGTGTTCTATGTGCTCAAACAGCTCAAGAGGTGGATATGTCTCGTCTATGTCCCAATATGGAAGATAGTTCTTATACTAGTCAGGTGGTCAGGCATATATGTCACGTTCGTGGCGCTGACTACACACATGGGCTGCTGAGAATCCTTCTCCTCCTTGCTCTTCGATGTCTTTCGCATAGCCCACAGGTGCAAGCTCTTTATAAGGTCCAGTATCGCTGGTCAGCTTGGTGACAGGATTACTTGGCAGAGTAATAGTCTCGGTTGCTGAAGGTGCCATTCCGAAGTTTGAGAAGAACAGGCTGTCCATCCTTAAGACCAGGGCAAGGCTGCCTTTATGTACCAGCTTTCAAGTTGCAATCCCATTGCGTCTTCTCCCAGCAAGTGATGAATGGCCCCACTCCTGGATGCTCGGGAATCAGTCTTCTTCTGCAAGTATTGGATGGTATCATCTTCCCGTGTAGATAACGGTCTTAACGGCGGGAGTGAATACAGAGAGAAGAGCTTGATCACCCGACATCGTTGGAGAGTGGTAAATATTATTGGTGGATGGGCGGGCTAAGAATGGTGCAATAGAGATTGTGGATTACGAACTTCGTGGCACTGCTCACGTTGCTTGCATCCGCGATCAAGGGACAAAGGAAATCGGATGTTGAAGTCCCGTCTTCTGTAAGCCGTTTGGCACGACGTGGGCGGATATCTTGTAGTCCGTGGACCCAAAAATAGCACGTTAGCTGCGCGTGACTTTCACCTACTTTACCTTCGAAATCAGCCGCAGAATATCTTCGGATTGGTTACAGCGAATTCTAGTAGATATCGAGACTTCTGATAGCTTGCACATACATTCCGGGTTTATCCTGAAAGCGTGACTAAACATGGCTGCGGTGGCGAAAGAGACTTAGGGTAATGTGTAGCGCCCCTGCAAATCGCGGGGCTATAAGATAATTTTGAGGATCTCTTCTTATCGACGTCAAACCCCACCAAGAAACGAAATTCCAGAAATACTGTCGCCATGTCTGCCATGGACATCGACGCCCCTGTGTCGATCGCACAAAGATTTGTAGCGGTAGACCAACGGCAGAATAATGGCGCAACGTATGAAACCTCACTTTCAGGCGTAGGAGTCTGCTAACATATTCTAGGATTCTGTGCTGCAATTGCGGCGCTGCCATCGATGGAACGACAGCGGCCGGTGCCCTCTGCTACGACTGCGTTAAACTCACGGTAGACGTCTCTCAAGGAATCCAGCGCGAGGCTACACTACACTTCTGCCGAGACTGCGACCGATGGCTTCTGCCCCCCTCTAGCTGGATCGTCGCGGCTCCCGAGTCCAGAGAACTGCTAGCCCTGTGCTTGAAGAAACTGCGAGGCCTACATAAAGTCAGGATCATCGATGCAAGTTTCATCTGGACGGAGCCGCATTCTCGCCGAGTTAAGGTCAAACTCACTATACAGGACTCGGTCTCGGAGGGAGTGGTGCTGCAGCAAGCATTCGAGGTCGAATATGTCGTCGCATACCAGCAATGCCCCGACTGTGCAAAATCCTATACTGCAAACACATGGAGAGCTTGCGTGCAAGTCCGCCAAAAGGTTCCCCACAAGAGAACCTTCCTCTTCCTCGAACAACTCATACTCAAGCACGGCGCACACAAGGATACAATCAACATCAAAGAAGTGAAGGATGGACTGGACTTTTTTTATGCCGCAAGGAACCAAGCCGAGAAATTCGTTGATTTCCTTACCTCCGTTGTGCCCGTCCGCAGCAAGAAATCTCAGGAGCTGATTTCTATGGACATTCACACATCTACAAGTTCCTACAAGTTCTCATATTCCGTCGAGGTCGTACCGATTTGTAAGGATGATCTGGTGGTATTTCCGATAAAGCTCGCGAAATCTATTGGTAACATCTTCCCTCTGGGGCTCTGTTACCGCATCGGTACAACAATCAACTTCCTCGATCCAAGCACTCTGCAGACAGCCGATGTCAGCTCTCCAATCTACTGGCGAGCACCGTTCACTTCTCTTGCGGATGTTCAAGAACTCATCGAGTTTATCGTTATGGATATTGATCTTACTGGACCAACAAAAGGGAGATGGGCACTGGCTGAAGCTACTGTCGCTCGTGCATCAGACCTCGGGAGGAACGACAAGACATACTACACTCGTACACATCTCGGAAATGTTCTGCACCCAGGAGATTCCGTGATGGGATACTTATTGACCGGCACAAACTTCAACAGCCCTCAATTCGACGCTCTTGAAGAATCCAACACATACTCCTCTCAAATACCAGACGTCATGCTAGTCAAGAAGTTCTACGCCAGAAAGAAGAAGGCAAAGAACCGCAACTGGCGACTGAAGCGTATGAATAAGGAGGAGGGCGAGGTGCTTCCCAAGAAGGCTGATCAGGATCGTATGGACAAGGATTATGAGATGTTCTTGCGGGATGTTGAGGAAGACGAGGAGCTAAGACAAACGATGGCACTGTTCAAGGCGCAACGGAAGAGAGACCTTGAGGCTATGAGTGTTGTGGAGACAAGTGACGGGGAGGATGAGACGCCGCAGATCGATATGAACGAGCTGATGGATGATTTCGATGAGCTGACGGTTACAGACCGCTAGGTGAGAGGGCTATACACCTGATCTATGGCGTTTGGTAAAAAGAGGTGTTGGTCTGGGTCATTAACGTATCGGATGTGGATATATGATTCGATGCTAGGTCAAAAACACTTGGTCATTGCACGAATTATTTTTCTTTTGTGTCATTTTCCTGTGCAATGTGTTAGGTCAAAGTCTTGCTGTTAGAATGAGCGGCGAGTTCGCTTTGGTGCAGGAGAGGATACACGATTGGACCAGTTAGATTCTCTTGCCCCTCTTGCATTGTTACTGATCTGTTTACAGTTCTGGCTATTTCAGAAGTCGGAAATAGTATTCATTTTTCTGTCGAGTCTTGCCGAACGGCATTTAGGGCATTGGCGGTTATACCGACTAGAATCAAACCATGGATCACGCCATTCATATCTTCCTCGAATTTCGTCGAGAAAAATACAGCAAACCCTTCCCTATCATGCAATCAAGGCAGCTACCCTATTTTAAGATGGCATTTTTCAATAGAAAATGTCTCAAAGACTACAATTAGCTATGATACATGATGCATCAAGGACTAGTAACTGTGTAAATGTACCGCTCTAAGCTAAAATAAAGTTTGCCCTGTGCCGAAGCTACAAACAGTCAGGGTGACAACCCGATATATCATCGAAAATTCTTGGAATGACTGAGGCTCATCTCTGTCTGAGTCTTTTATGAGAAACTTACCTCACGGTAATATATATCAAAGCGCCCGCCATCCTTCAATTTAGCCCCTATAATCCCCAAATACCACTCGACACCACTCACCACCACTCAAGCTAACCCCAATACAAACCAAAACAATGGCCCTAAGACTCCCCACTCCGCCTCAACCTCCGACTCCCATTGGCCTCTCCTCCGTCACGCTCCCTTTTACACGCTTCAGCCACGGAGCACCCCTGATCCTAAACCTTCTGACCCACCTCCTTGACGAGCTCGAGGACCTGCAGAATGCCTTGCAAGCTCTTGAGTATCAAGGTCTAGGAGCTGAGCATCCCGAAGTAGTTTTTTTAAGAGTGACGATACTAGATACTGCGCAGGCGTTGCAAGGATTCATTTTGCATGTGCTATTACCGAGCTTGATAGCGAGCGATGCGCTTGAAACAGGGTTGGAGGAGGATGTTTATCAGAAAGATGACGACAAGGGCGGGGAGGGTGAGAGGGAAGTGGATGAGGAAATGTTGAAGGGTTTGCAGGTTTGAGGTTACAATCTCGATAGAGAAGATCGGCTTTTAAAGGTTCGAGGTACAAGGTAGCAGCTCTACACCGTTATGCTCTCCAGCGAATGTATTGACCTTTCATCTTGAACGGTCCTGTTCAGGGCTGTCGAGAGTCCGAAGCAGGGGCTTGATCTCCTCAGTAAGAAGCCCAACCTCTCGAGATTGCCTCGAGCTCCCAGACCAACCCCTTTCGTTCAGGTATCAAGAAATTAAAAGTCTGAGTGATGCTCGCAGGCTTATGCTGCTAATCCCGGGCTGATTCGTGGCTGGCGAATATGAATTTCAAAGGTTATCATATCTAACACTAGTGCGTATTTAGATACACAGGAAACTGCAGAGAAATAATTGAGGATAGTATGCCAGGAGGCATTCCTCGCAAGGGAAGTAGGAGGATATAAGATGTGTGTTATTGACCGTGAGGAAGGTACTTTCCAGGACACGCCACCGGACAACAGTCTCATTTGTCGAGATGTAAACAGTACTCAAGTACGTCTTTCGAGTGAGTAGTGGCCGTTTCTATGGACTTCTGAGAATTCATGACCCAGAATACACGAGCTACAGTAAACCATAGGGTAGTGAAGTTGTCGGTGGCCGAAGGAATATGGATTATGGCTTGTTGCGTTGATTGAACTCACCCGGAGATGGGCACTCTCTATCGCTTCTGCCTTGCATAGATCCATGACTCAAGCCGTGAGTTGCTTTTCTGCAAGGAATCTCCAGGATGTGTTACAATTACATCTGAACATCGGCGGTAGGCCGTCACGGGAAATGCCTTGGCGTCGTTTCCCCGTCAGATTAAGCGAGAAAGTAAACATTGGCTCTGCAGAAATACGTTCATTGCCTAGATGAAGCGCATTGACACACGAGGAATGAGTCCTAGTTAAAGAGGTATTCAATGCTGGGTTCCGATCAAGCGGGGGCGCATCATCATGATTTCGCCCACCCTTCTCGTCGTCGTGGCTAGCTCTGTCCAGTTCAGACGATCGCAAGGCTTCTCGAAATCGATCACTGAGCATGGTTTACCAGCAGTGTTGAGGGGACAAGGGCGATTCTAGATATGAAATCTACATCACTAGCTCTCGACTTCGTGAGGGAAGCCAAACCCGGCCGCGTCTTGCTTCACGGCAGAAGTCGCTCCTCGGACGTCACTCTCCGTAAACCCATTGTTAAGTCCGCTACTATATGTGCCCAAGACCCAGAAAACCACCAACTCTCGACTATTCCGATGACGGGAAGAATCAATTTCAATGGGTCGCGAGTGTTTGCGAGCCTCGGCGTCTCCCGAAGTAGACCATGTCCCCTAAGACGGGTTTCACTCAAGCCCATTGGCGAGATCACAAGCCATGGTTTCACCTATCGCTTCTGAGTCCAATACCCGTGGACTGGAAAGACTGCTGCCACAAAAGTATCCGCTGTCAAGTCTCGACCAATCAGTAAATGACGCGCAACACAACCGGCCAAGTCTCGCATCCCATTCAGACGCTTGAAAGGCTGTTTAGAATACTACGCGAGGATTACCTGCCACGCAGCCAACAGTTGCTCAGAGGCGGATTACATGCTCATTATTTACACACGAATAGTGTTTTCAGCTCCCCCAGCGTCCCAAGCACCTTTTCGGCACTTTTGAACTTCTTAAGAATAACCCAAAAACAAACAGTAATCCAGGGATCACGCCCGAGATGGAACGATACAAACTATTCGAGCCAAAGAAACCGGCAACTCAATGTCCGCTTCTTCCACACCCCACGCCAGTGTAACAGAGCATGATAATTCACCTTCCCTGCGTGCTCTTTAGGCACAATCGCGGCCTGAAGAGTTCAATCTACGACGTCTATATGCAAACAGGACAAGGATCAAAAAAGAAAAGACCCCCCTCCCCTTCCCCTCACTAGCAGTACTATGAAGAGCGCCAATCCCCTCCAGTACCAAGGACATGGCTTTCCCTGCGCCCGGCGAAATCAAACAAAGCAGGGTGTAGAAGAACCCGTCGGGGGAGGATGACGCGCCGCACATCTGGCACATCTGAAGATTCCCATTGCCCCGAGCACGGGGGTACCGTGGGGGACGGGGAAAGCCCCATCACATCACCACCGGAGACGTTTGCGGCTGCGAGGCATCTATCGTTCCTACAGCTTCCATTTTGCTATTTCTTTTATTATATTTTCTCCTCTCCTCTTCTTTCCTCTTCTCTCGATTGGGCGCAAGTCTGCTGGGAGCAAGGCCCGACTCTTGGAAAGGAGCAAGCTCGAAGGGGGTTTACCGCTGTCAACAACATTCGCGTCGTCGCTCCCGGCATTCTCGCCGATGCGGAAGTATATCCCTGCGTCCCAGAGATGTGCCACAGCGAGCTGCGTATGCGACAATGCTTTGAAGCGAGACATTAAAAGGTGGGCGGGATCAACACGGGCTTGGTACCAAAACAAAAGTCGGCACCACGCGTAAGCTGACAGCTCCCACTCCACGTACCCTGGCACTGACCTGCATCCATCCAGTTTTGTTTCCTTCCTTCGTGTTTTCAGAGAGATGGCTGTTTGGTAGGCTACCCAACGTGTTCTTGTTCTTTGACATGGAATGGGACAGGTTTCGCGAGGCTTATCAGCCACACCCTCGCGACTTTCAGGCTGGCTCTGGGAGTAAAATCACGTACAAGAACATCAGCTTCCTATTGCGAGAGAGGGTTTATCTAGGACTCGATGTTTCGTTTTCGCAAATCTTATCTACCGAAAATGAAATAGCTAAAGGATTATGAGCCAATTCCATTTCAATTCCAACTCCAGCAAGGTCAAGGATATGAAGCTGTTTACAAATTTACGTAAAGTATACATACAGCCAAAACCCATTACCGCAACCTGACCCGCGTCCGCCGTAAACAGAGTAAATCAGATCTTAATCCAAGCAGCAGCTTCATAACGGCCCTGTACATGTTATGAACCAAGTCCTCGTTATCATGCCCAAGGTTTGTTGGTGTGGATCGGGTAACTAGCCAGCGTTATTCCTCTTCTGCGCATCTTCAACGGCTTTGTCCCAATCAGCTTTATAAATAAACCATCCCTCAGCAGAAGCGACCCTGTGTAAAATCAGCCCGACATCTTTCCGAACAAAGGAAGTAAGACCTACAATCCTAACGCCAGAGCAACTCCAGACCACAGTCCCTCCAGCTCCCAGCCCAAGCTGAAAGCCGTGTAGAATGAGATCGGCATAGCGACAGCATAATAAAAGAACAGGTTTACCCAGCCCCCGATCTCCTGCCTTCCAATACCGCGTAAGAGACCGTTGCAGTTCGCAGCCAGGGCATCGAATAGCTGAAAGGCGGCGCAGAGGGGCATGACACGGGACACAAGGTCTGAAACGTCTTGGTCATTGGTAAATAGTTGTGGGATGATGTTGCGAAGGGAGGAGAGGAGGATTACGTTGCCGATTCCAATTAAGGATGCTGCGACCATTACCTGTGGAAGGGTCAGCACTTGGAGATTTTTGCTTGGGATATGGCAGACTAACGACTAAGGCACTTGTCCTGGCAGCGTCCTTGAGCGTAGCTCCAATCAAATTCGCAATACGTGTAGAGGCTGCAATGGAGATAGAGAAAGGGATCTGGAAGGTTAGGGCTGTGATTGTGCTGAGCACACTCTGGGCAGCTAGATGTGTTGTTGAAAAGTAGCTCGCTGCGAGTGTGAGGATTTCAAAGGCAAGATACTCTGCTTCAACCATGAGTAGTCCAGGTAAAGCTAGTTTGATCATGGGGCCTGTCGAAGTCAGTTTTGACCTTTGAAAATCGGATCTCGTACACACCCCAGTTGTGGAAAGCTTTCCAAGTGAATCCATTCCAACACTGCCGACCATCCACAAACCGAACATAGAAGAACAAGAGCATTGGCAATAAGTTGTCTGTAATCGCAACAGCAATAGGAGCGCCAACGAAGCCCCATCCAAATTGCCACACGAACAGCCAGTTCATAAAAGCGTTCAGAGGCGCAGCAACAAGCAGTACATAAGTCGTAGCAGAAAACAAGCCCTGAGCCTGCACGAACCGCTTTCCACTTTCAAAACAAGCATAACCCGGGGCTCCAATCAAAAGAATTCGCAAGTACAGACCTGCGAGCTGCGCCGACTCTTTTTCCGGGACTATTTTCTCCAGGATCTTCTCGGCACCAAGCCAGATTATACCGATGGGGACCGTCAAGGCCCACAGGAAGTAAACCATGCGCTGTAGTTGCAGCCCAACAAGATGTTTCTTCCCACTGCCATAAGCCTGAGCACATAACGTATCCAAACTCGTCGCCAGGCCCTGGTATATCGCATATCCGGTAATATTTGCCGTCATACTCGCCAAACTGACAGCACCGAGCTCTAATTTCCCCAGATGCCCGACCGTAAAGATCGAAGCGACCGTGAGCGAATACTGCAGAACAAAAGTGACGACCAACGGACTCGAGTACTTCCACAGCGTCTTCCCCTCCCGCTGCCAAGTCGTCTTGATCTTGCCTGCTGCAACAGCAGCTTCCCACTGAGTATTCAACCTCTCCTGTCGACTCCTCGCAGTTTCCGGCACAGCGTTCCCATTACCCAGCAGTGCAGATGTTTCTGATGGTTCTGCAGCGGACAGAGCCCCGGGGATAGCCTCCTCATCCGCCTCGGCCTTCGGTCTCCTAGGACTGAATAACCACTTGTACATTCGGCTCATGGCACCTCGATCTTTCGGCTCGGGATGCTTTGGCGGCGCAAGATAGTTATCCCTCAAGAGACTCTGCTCCTCGTTCCTCGACTGCTCCTTCTCCTTCTTCGTCAGGTAGTTCGGCTGCTCCGTGAGTTGGGCCGTGACCGCCGCTCTGCTGCCCCCGAATGCCACGAAGCTTGGGCGACGGTAGGAATTGGCCATGGAGTGTTGCACAGCATCTGCGCGCAGGGTAGACGTCTCCGAGGAATCATCTTCGCTCCCGTCTTCGGGGGTCTCGACTTCGTTGTCATCGTATTCCGCCAGGTCGCGTGCGATGGATTCCTGGGCTATAGGAGAGCCGGAGAGGAACGAACCCGACAGGTAGGAGCTGTTGTTGAAGGGAGACCGCCCAACCGAGTTCCTGCTGGGCTGTTTATTGATCAGCCGCGCCGAGCTCGACATGGTGAAAGATCGGAGAGGCGGTTCAGGAAAATCGCAAGCAAGGTGTCTTGGGGCATCGGCGGCCGGGTTGGAAGTTGACTGTCCAGCTTGAAGTATTCAACTTGACAATCGCAGACAAGTAGACAGCAAGAGGACAGAAGATCAGTGAAGCAACGCTTTGATGTAATAGTACGAAGTATGAACCTGAATGCAAAGAAAGAGATAGAAGACGGATCACGTATGGGTAGACATGGGCATGATCCGTCTCCACCCATCCAAGCTCCCGCCCAGGGCGAGCCCCTCCAAAGATTGGATTGCGGATCGAGATAAGGCCCCGCGCACTCGGATAACCTACCATGCCACAAAAGGCAGTCCGATCCATGACGCGGCCGCTTCCGAGGTATCGCCAAAGTACGGATTGGCAAATCAGATCACAGGCCGACGACAAACCTCTACCAACACGTTCTGAATCCGAATGCCTTTCCTCCGTCCCTCCTCGCGCTACTGTTGGGAATAGCTTCATGTTCTCCTAGCCATGCCTCACGCAGGCGTTGATGAAGCGCATACCGGCATGAGGAACGGCTACAATCCGTTCGGGATCCCGCTGCAACCGCGGGCGGTACATGTTGAGCATGAGTAAGTCTCTCGTGATGCGCCGGAAAATCGGATTCGAGCCTTGAATAGCGAATTCAGGAGGCATGCTGAGGCGACGACAGGCGCAATGGTGGCACTGTATTCTGCCTAGTGCCGTTCTTTGGCCCCCTCCTCTTCGACAACACAGACAGCGACGCGAGAGATCACTGCGCAAATGAACGAAGTAATGAGGCCCCCGCTACCCTCCCAAAGCCTCTTTTCTGTTCCTCTTCTGAACACGTCCTCGCCCATGATACCAGCTGATAGCCCTCACCCAGCCTTCCTCTCCTACCTCCGCCTCTCCGTCTACATGGCCATAGTCAGCATCGCCATAGTCGTCTCCTTCCACCTGAAGTCGCAGCCTTCTGCCCTGGAACTGCGAATGGCGAAGCCGCTGGGAATTGTGTTCTGGTTGTTGAGTCTGTCGTGTCTGACCCTGGGCCTCGGGAATTATATTAAGACGGTGAATAAGTATAGTCGCCGAGCGGCGATCGTGCAGACCGGATGGAAGACGCAGTCGGTAAGTCGGAAGATTTTTATCGTTGCTGCTGTGTGGTCTAAGGACCGATTTTTGAGGTGGAAAGAAAAGGATGCACTTGAGAGCTGTGTCACAACGCTAACGTACAAAAAAGGTGCTGACCACGATTGCTTTTTCCATCGTAGCAGTCTGTATTATTTTCCTTGCAACGAATTCTAAGCGAACTTGAAGAGTGCGGAAAACCAGGCATACCTTTTTTTTCTATACCTCTATTTATCGAAAGAAAAATCTAACATTCATATTCTTCGCGAGCTCTCATACTCACAGTTATACTGCCTGTCACGACAGACGAGCTTGCAGAGGCCGATATCGTGTTGCTGTTTTGTACAGATGTGATAGTGGCCGTAGTGTGTGAAATTGCCGAGCTGGTGAGAATAATCGATTCTTGCAGAGTCCCATTACTTAGGGTAAACGGTCGGATAGTCCCAAGAGGAGAAAAAAGGTGCTGAGTTGAAAGGGCCAGTCAAGAATATCGGAGCTGCGTTCAAAATAACATTGATCTCGGTAATATAAGAAAGTAGGTCTTCAGCAGCCCAAGAAGCAATTACTGATTATGGTGCTTGAGAAACAGACGAGGAGTCCCAGAGGCCTGTGAGGTTCGCCAGAATACTGGCATTCATAGATTCTGGAAGAGTAGAGGCTGTTGGCTGGTCGCTACATTACACATTAGTATGCGTATTTAGGCATCTCAAGAAGCGGGGGGTTCAATGAAAGATCGGTCCACACTAAGAGATGGATTGATAGCAGAACCGCGAGATACACTAACCTAGTACTCTTGATTGACGAAGAGCGGGAGGTCAGGGTTGGGGTTGAAGTGGTATTCATAGATGAACCCGGACCAGGACGTGCAAACGAGGAGTCAGTACCGCAACTAACAGGCGCCAAACCAAGATGATCGGCCTTAACAATGTCCGCAGCCTGGATAGAATGTTAGCCTTTGAGCTTTACATGGAGGTTTTCAAGCCTGCCTTCTCAGCCACTGCGTAGACTGGAGCTTGTAGGTGAGCAGCCGGGACCAGAGGAAAAATTCCAGCATCGACAATTCTCAAGCTCTTGGTCCCATAGACTCGCAGGCGTGTATCGACCACTCATCCTAATTCCAGCGGCATCATTGAAGTCGTACCTGTGTCGTGGAACTCTGTTCTGATGCAGCTTTGGATGGCTGGTATTAAATTTTGAGAAGTAGCATCCTGGAGAAATGGATAAAACGGACCAATGTCCAATGTCTTCATGGAATTAGTTTTCACCAGTTGGTTATTGAAAAGCAGACCTCCGACTATTATTTAACAGTCAATCGGGTTGGAGCAGCACCGCGGATCGATGCCAGGTTGCTCAAAAGACTTCGGTGATTGTAAATGAACACTACCTCTGGAGGAAGTGTGCAACGCAGCAACCGAAAGAAAGCCTATATTGTCATTCAAGATTTCACAAGCGCCAACATCGTCACAGCTGATGAAATCTATTAGGATTTTTTTCTGAGCTTCAAATCCTGCGATGATGGTTCTATCAAGACCGGGAATAAGGTATTGAGTTGTATTCTGGGTTGAAGCATCAGCCATCATGTCCGGCCAAATATTACAAACCGAATGGAGCGAAGAGATAGCAAGAGTATTGATAGCGCCGGCTGTCCAAGGACCTGGGGATTATCAAGGGGGGCGTGGAAGCTTCCGATGCCATTATGGAAGAAATCTGGAAATTGCTCAGCACAGGGACTTTAGCAGTATCAGGATTAGAAAGACCCACGAGATTGGTCGTAGAAGTTTCGTGGATAGCTGACATGAAAAAAACCATACTTGGCGTAAGTAGTAACATCGGGCTGAATGTAGAGCTCACGACTGAAGTTTGCATCAACATTATCTGTGTAATTCTCGCTCTAGCAGGTGTCAGTCGCCTGTCTTGGTAGCAATAGATGAGTAAGATGCCTCCTTGAAATCAGGAAGCAAATTATCCAAGCCCCATCCATCATTACAGAGTGCTTTCCACGCATCATAATCGGCCTTGCCACCTCGAACCCCTCGAAACCGGAGTATCAAATATCAGTTGTTGCGCTATGAGGAGCCTCAGGCTCCAAGGACTGGCTTATGTAATGAGCCCCTGAAGTGGCCACGTAGCACTCCTATAAAGGGAGCTTAGATATATCGTTAGATTTAAATTTTCCATGCTTCTACTACTACTAAGAATCAACCTCTGAATACAGCTCGACAGTTATCAGCACTATTCGCGACTCTTAGGAGCAAACGATCAAAAAATCCACTGTGTTTAGAGGCTTCTTAGAGAGGTTTCACTACTATTTCATCTATTTTTCCCTCGCTTATAAGCGTTGTACAACCTACCTCGACGTCTTTCCAACGCTCCTAGCCAGATAAGAGAACCTCTATACTTCCCACAATCCTAGTCAATATGAGCGAATACTAGCAAAAGGGAGAAGCTCAGGAGCTTAGCTCTGGTGGAGTTATACTATAGGATAGGAAGTCATGGCGCATATGGTATGCGAAGCTCGAGTTTTAGGCCGAGTTTCTGCGGCTCCAGAAGCATATAGAGAAGCCAAGACAGGTTAACAACCCTGAGCTATATGCTATAGAGATGGGAAACCAAGCTCCACTCTATAAGAACGAAGCTCCATATCTGCTGGATCTAGAACTAGAACTGCCGCAGCTCGAAAAATTAGTGGAGAGACGGGACCAGAGAATATTGCAGAGCTTCCGAGAGTTATACCAACAATGGGAAGCGAGCGATCAACAATCGCCAGCTCCAGTTCCACCCGCAAAATCAACAGCTCACGACGTAGCGCTAGAGTACAAAATGGCGGTTAAGCAATATAACCTCACAATAGAAGCTTGGAAAAGGAACAGGAGCTCCTATACTCAACTATACCGTTGGATCACCGAAACAGTACACCCTATGTTGCTTCGAGCAGTTCAATATAACTATAAGGAAGCGGGGAAACTGTCGATTCAATGGATTATGGAGCACCTGCGCAGGGAACTCGCCCCCTCTGAGGTTAGCATAACAGAGTCTATACGGGAAGACTACAATAATAAGCTCTCCGAGACAAGGAGCAGCAAAGTGGACCCAAAGGCCTGGCTTGCTAGCTTCAGGGAGATCTACCGGGAAGCTCGAACGTACAGAACCCAAACATAGACAGCAGATCCGTGATACCCTGGCCTTCCTAAAGGAATTTGTTCTTATCACTCGCACTCCTAAGGAGCTTAAAAACTACTGTCGAACGTTCACTAGAGTATCGGACACCTTGATTGACCAGAAAATCCTTAGTGAAGTCGAGAGGGGACGCCTTTTCTTGCTTGGACTACCTACTGGCCTTCGGAACAAAACCATTAAGCATTATAAGATTGACGAACGTGACCCTATAACCTACGCCCAATTCGAAGACTTCTCGGCTTTTGCATTGAAATCTGACCTTAGTGAACGAACAATTGAAGCAGTGGAAAAGGAGAAAGCTCCTACTGCCTCTTTCACTAAGGATCTTAAGAGCCTTGTCCAAGAGCACTCTAAACCTCTGGAAGTCACGGAGGAAGCGAAGAAAAATCCGGTGGTGATCCCTTTCACTCGCTGTCCCGACCCGGGAGTAAAATCTAACCCAAAAATCGAGTAACTTGAATCCCAGTTTGCCGAGCTGAATAGTATTTGGATTGCACTTGGACATTGCACAGGGGGAAGAGCTACTCAACGCAAGGCTAGACTTCTCCTTGTCTTGAAATTACAACTTGACGAAAGAAAACCGTATAGAATCTGTACATTTATACCATTATATATAGCTATATATACCTACATATATCGACATATGAGAACGTAAAACACAGAAACACCAGAGAAATCTGATCCAAGGAGACTTGACTGCACTTGGTCACCTACCTGCTCGTATCAAAACATACACAGGGTATTGTTTTATCTGCTCTACCAGCATCAGGTGATTGAATGTTCTTGGCCACCCCCCCCCCCCGTCCCTCCTACGTGTACATCTGGATGGAGCTGCCTCTGAGTGACATACCAGAGAGTCTTGACGAGAGTAACGTAATAACGAGGAGGTAGATCGGATCAATTTTGTGCCTGGCGAGCACATTATAATGGGAACGATGCATGGAGGAAGCAGCTCCGAAGAGCCGGAGGGCAGAAAGTACAGAGGCTCTTTCACTCACGCCCACGTAATTATTAAGGGAGTCTGGCAGTATAGAGTTCACGATTGGCGATGGTCGATGATGAAAAGATGAACTTGTGAATGGGAACGGTGATGTTGAAGCCAAGAGATGTACATATTGCCATCTTAGTCAGCTGGGGCATTCAACGCCATAGCCTCCATGGCTGGGAAACGCCTCTTGATCCCGCTCTTAACTCGTGCCTGACTGTAAATACTCAAGAGACCGAATAAGAGGAAGCAAATCCAATTGTGTCCATTCCAACGTGTATTCATAGCTTATCTCCCAAGCTATCTCTCATCCTTCTTTGGCCACTCTCGCCCAAGCAAACACCCCTTACGCTGCGCGCGATATATCAGAGTATTGGTATGCAAAGATGGCCGACCCCATGGACATGGACTCAGAGCCAAGAGGCACAAAGAGAAAAGCGGATGAGGCTCCTCTAGATGTGACCGCACCGAGAAGGATCCGGGTAAGTAAAGCATCGGTCGCCCAGATCACTCATGCATGTATCCTAACATCATGTGACAGGCACTTGACCCAAATGTTGTCAACAAGATTGCTGCCGGCGAGATTATCGTAGCGCCGGTACACGCGCTGAAAGAACTCATTGAGAACTCCGTGGATGCTGGTTCGACGTTACTCGAGGTCCTGGTCAAAGAAGGGGGTTTGAAGCTTTTACAAATCACGGACAACGGCCATGGCATTGCCGTAAGTCCCTCGTATCATCGAGCTTTGCTTCGATAATGACCTTGGAATCTGTAGAAAGAAGATCTCCCCATCCTCTGTGAGCGCTTCACAACCTCCAAACTTAAGTCGTTCGAAGACTTGACCTCTATTGGAACGTACGGGTTCCGAGGTGAAGCTCTGGCTAGTATCAGTCACATTGCCCATCTCACAGTCACCACGCGAACCAAAGATTCTACATGTGCTTTCAGAGCTCACTATGACAGCGGTCGTCTGGCTCCGGCCAAACCAGGCCAGAGTGCAGATCCCAAGCCTATTGCAGGCAGACAAGGGACTCAGATCACGGTTGAGGATCTGTTCTACAATGTCCCAACTCGTCGTCGTGCATTCAGATCAGCATCAGAAGAATACAACAAGATTCTCGACGTTGTCGGGAGATATGCCGTTCATTGCGATGGCGTTGCTTTTAGCTGCAAGAAGCATGGAGAAGCAAGCACAACGATATCCACCCAGATAAACTCGTCGACTGTTGATCGAATCAGGCAAATTCATGGGGGTGCAGTGGCAAACGAACTAATAAATTTCACATCCGCGGATGCAAAATGGGGCTATCGAGCTCGTGGGTGGACCACAAATGCAAACTACCATGTTAAGAGGACTACCCTCCTCCTCTTCATCAATCACCGCTCGGTGGACTCGAGCAACATCCGCAAAGCTATCGAGCAAACATACTCCAGCTTCCTCCCCAAAGGCGGTCATCCCTGGACTTATCTCAGCCTAGACATCGACCCCCACAGAGTCGATGTAAACGTCCACCCCACCAAGCGTGAAGTCAACTTCCTAAACGAAGATGAAATTATTGAGAGGATCTGCCTCGACATCCGCACTAAACTAGCCAATGTAGACACAAGCCGAACCTTCATGACCCAAACGCTCCTCCCTGGTGTCCGTCTCCCATCAGCAGTCACCCCAGACGCCGACAACCCCACAGATAACACTTCCTCCTCGACATCCAAGTCCAAACCATACGAAAACAATCTCGTCCGCACCGATGCCAAGCTCCGCAAGATAACCAGCATGCTCCCGCCCAGCACAAGCTCAAATAGACTCAACGCAACGCCTGGTTCACAAGCCTCACATGCCCCAGAGGTAGAGTACGAGTCTTCGGACCGGCAGCCCGTGAACTGCCGCCTCGTATCCGTCAAAGAGCTCCGGGCCAAAGTCCGCGACGAGATGCACAACGAGCTGACCGAGATCTTTGCCGGCCACACCTTCGTCGGCATAGTCGACGAGCGGCGTCGACTCGCCGCCATCCAAGGCGGCGTCAAGCTCTTCCTCGTCGATTACGGCATGATCTGCGCCGAGTACTTCTACCAAGTCGGGCTGACCGACTTCGGGAACTTTGGCACCATTCGTCTAGAACCCCCCCTCGACCTCAAAGAACTGCTCGCGCTAGCCGCCCAGCACGAGAAAGCCTCTGCTCCTGGGAACCCCGAGGACGATTTCGAGATCGAGGAAGTCGTCGAGCTAGTCGCGGCCCAGTTGATCGAGAGGCGAGAGATGCTGCTCGAGTACTTCTCATTGGAAGTCTCCGAGGAAGGGCAGCTGATCAGCATCCCTCTCTTGCTGAAAGGCTACATGCCCAGCCTCGCCAAGCTCCCTCGCTTCCTCCTCAGGTTGGGACCACATGTCGACTGGTTCGCAGAGAAGGAATGCTTCTCTACCTTCTTGCGTGAACTGGCTTCCTACTACGTCCCGGAGCAACTCCCGCCTTCGCCCGGTCCAGAAGACACAGAGGAGAATCTGAGCGAGGAGATTAAGCTTCGGCGACAGCAGATCAGCAAGGCGGTCGAGGATATCTTGTTCCCGGCTTTCAGGGCAAGGTTAATCGCCACGAAATCACTGATGAAGGGCGGCATTGTCGAGATTGCGAATCTGAAGGGTTTATATAGGGTGTTTGAGCGGTGCTGAGATGCAAGCGCTGTACGCATATCCTTCCTACTATCAGGGGCGGCTGCTATTTGCACATTTAAGTTAGCAGGGACCAGCTGGTTTGAGCTGTATCTTGCTTGGACCTGTATCACTTCACGGATCGGGTAACCCTCGCGTTTTTGGCTGCCATATTAGCACATAGATGGTACTCACTCTGTAGCATCAAAAGTAGACTAAAGCTAACGAGAAGTCGGCTATTGACAAGCCTGATATCACCTATCGTTTGAATGTAGCTGATGACGCTCCAATGAGATCAGGTCTACCGCTATTATACAGTTTAATTCGTCCCATTCCAATAATCCCGTTTAGCTCTTTCCATCCTCCCATTCAGGATTCTATTTCGATGTTAGCATGTCTACTTTATCGTTTGGGGCGAGAAATCATGGGTGTAGATTCAGGTTACCTTTCTCAGGATGACCAGGCCCTCCAAATTACTAGTCAAGGGAATGTATTGCTCGTCCTCCAACTCAGCTCTCTCACCATACGCCAACAGAACAGGTGTGCTCTGTGTCTGCCATCCGGTAATCGTCTTTGGCCGACCGGCCTGTCCCACAACGTCGACAGCTTGTCCAACGCGAACATTCACCGTGAGCGGTTTCAGTTCCTCGTCCAAAGTGACGAGGAATCGAGGGTGCATAGCTGTGACGAGGTAGTAGAGGAGGTAATGTGATTTGTCGGTAACGAACTGTCTGGCATCGATCATAGCAACCAAGACAGTGAGAAGGCCAGCAGCCGATACTCGTGACAGAACTTGACGGTCGGTGTGGAAGGGGCTAATTGAAAGCGTACCCTTGCCCATGTGTAGGAGACCTTGGGCGATTCTGACCATAAACAGGGCTTCCTGGTCACGGTGGTAGTAACTTGCCAGTTGACGGAGAAGCTGAGCTAATCTTGCGTTATTGGTTCCGGCACCAAGAAGACCCATAGCAAAGATGGCGTTGATGGCAACATCGTTGTCGTTGTCGTGAGAGTATCTCGATAGTGTGTCGTAGACCTTCATCTGAGGGTTGCTAGGGCTCAGTAGACCCATTGCCAAAGGAACAGCCTTGCGAATGTTGGCCTCACCGTAATGCATCAGATGACCGAACTGGCGAAGGACCATTTCTTGACCAACATCCTCACCCATAGCTACCAATCCTAGACCGATAACGGCATAAGCCTGCAGCAACTCGTCGCCATTCTTTTCATCACTCTCCTCAATGTGGTCATTACAGATGTGGAGCAGCTCCTGGAGCTTGAGTACAGTTCCCGTACCAGCCCAGGCACAGATCTCAGCGAGCACAGAAGTCGGCTTCGACATCGGGTGATCAATGACCTTCAACGTCTCAAGAATAACCTCAACCTCCTCTTGGCGTCCGAAGAAGAGCAGACCGAGACCAAGAGCCATGAATCGAGTCCACTTGTCCTTCAGTTGTGATTTTCGGTCGTCATCAAGGAATGTCTGAATAATGGCCTCGCTAACGTCGCTGTTCGACGAGCCGACAAAGACCAGGCCGAGCGAAAGTGCTGCCATGGCTGAGATCTGCATGTCCAGGGAAGTGTCGCCAACAATCGGTAATAAAATTTCGAGTACTTCATTTCTGTTTGAGCCAGCGTAAGCAAGTCCCAGACCCATGATGGAGGCCACCCGAACAGCGGGGCTCTTATGGTTGAGTCGGTCCTCGTCACTCAGTAGGGCGAGAGCAGGGTCCGAGTCCATCCGTACACCAGAGTTCATGATACCGATTGCCAACATGGCACCGGCAAGAATCTGGTCCTCGTCCGCATAGGTGTATTTGTCAATCTTATCCAGACCACCCTCGACGTCCCAGAGAAGCAGCGTTCCGAGAGAAGCGACCGTGGACATCATGCCTTCTTCCTTTGTCTTCCATACCCAAGCCGACTTCTCCTCTTCAACCATCATCATTTTGTCATTGCCAAATCCAGCATTTACGAACGCGTTGACGAATGCAGCGGCCAGGTTGTGCCGAGCAGAGTCCAAATTCGTTAGGCCAGCTACTCTGTTGCTCTCAAGATGGCTCTTGTAGATATCTTCGGTGGTCTTGGGGTCGAGAATGTTTAATTCCTTAGCAAGCGCCTTGAAGTGCTCGGGCATCTTGGTGCTATTCAGACACTCCACGATCTCTCGCTGCTCCTCCGTTTCCGTCGGAAGATCCAAGATGATTTGCTGTTTGGCGATCAGGAAAGCCATTTGCTTCTTCAGCGCCACATCCTTGGTCGAGTCGAAGTCCTCCTGGATCAGCGCAACATCATTGAGGCGGATTGCGAGCACAATCGCTTGAGTAAGCTGACCGTACTTCTTGTAAATGTCGTGTGCGGTTCGGAGGAATTGTTGATCTTCTGGGTACGTCAAAAGGCTGACCATACTGACCATATAAAGGCAGACTCGCGAATATGTATCCTTGTCGAGAAACTTGGGGATGTCCTCGATGATCTCGAGTTCGCTCATCAAGTCCACAGCATCTGCTTCGGCATTACTCTTGAGGAACAGAGGTACGAGTACTAATGCAAGATCAATCAGGTCTTTGTATGGCTCATCTGCCGTCAATCTCTTAGTGTAAACCTCCCCAATCTCCAACGCCAGATGCCGCGTGTATTCGTGACCCCAGGATCCAATATCTGATGTCGGCGCGAGGAGCCTGAACTTGAGAGTATCTTGTCTCTCCTCATCTGAGAATGTCATGCCGATCACAGAGAGCACATCTGCCAAAGACGTCTTGTCATGCCCCGCAGGCCATCCTTCATACAGCTTTATCATCGGCTCATAATGAGGTCGAAGAAATTTGAGAGGTTTCGGAACAGCTGTCATAGAGGATGTGGAGGTTTTAATGGAGTCTTTGATGGCCTCTAATGCAGACTTGTAGAGTGTTGTATCGGATTCCTAGATCGCTGTCAGCATCCAGCACAAGCCGCAAGAACAATCGCTCATACTGTCAACCGTTCCACTAGCATATCCAATTCGCTTTTCAGCTGTTGATCTTCCTCACTAAGCTCCTCGGGCGCTGAGGCGGTCTATTAGCTGACTCCTTGGTAATTTAAGGCTGAGAACCTACCACCAACAGCAGGCTCAGCAGATTTCCCGTTCGCGTTCTTAATGGTCTTCCCATCCTTATCCTTCCTCTCCTCAAGCTTAGTGGGCTCGCCATCGACCGCATTCCCCTTGCCTTTATCAACGGACTTTGGTGGTTCACTATCCTTGGCCATGCTAGCTTATTGCGTGACGCCTTGTCGTTGAATCAAAGGGAAATGTACTCTGATAGATGAGCGCGGGAATCAGAGAAAAACTTCTTATACCAGCGACTCAAAAGGCGATGTTCATGAGGTCTGTGGTGGAAGTTGGGAGGGTATTGTTGTAATTCGTCCAGGCACCCCAAGATTCCGCGTACTAACAGCTTCAACCGCGAAACGGCAACGTGCTGACTAATATTCATATTTAGCTTCGACAGGGATCACCTCTCCCCCCCACCAGCACTTAGCAGCACGGCAGAGAAATAATATGATGGGCCACCTGAAATCAGCAAACTTCACACTACACGACCAACATGCGTCTTGATACAAAACATATGCGGTACTTGACCGCGGAGGATTGGAAGACTCTCACTGCAGTTGAGACAGGCTCGAGAAACCACGAAGTCGTCCCTACAGCCTTAATCGGACAAATTTCGGGGCAGAGAGGTGGGGTGCACAAGAATATATCTGCACTGGCGAAAGTTGGATTGATCGCACGCCTCAGGAACGCCAAATACGACGGCTACCGGCTGACTTACGGAGGCCTCGACTACCTTGCTCTCAATACTTATCGCAAACGCAAAGATGTGTACAGTGTTGGCAACCAGATTGGGGTGGGCAAGGAGAGTGACATCTTCGTTGTCGCAGACGAGAAGGGAGTCCAGAGAGTATTGAAGATCCATAGACTCGGTCGCATATCCTTCCGGACGGTCAAGGCGAATCGGGACTACCTCCGGAATCGATCGTCGGGTTCGTGGATGTACATGTCGAGGCTGGCTGCACTGAAAGAGTTCACCTTCATGACGGCTCTGCGAGAGAATGGCTTCCCAGTTCCAGAGCCGCTGGCTCAATCCAGACATACTATTGTCATGTCGCTGATAGACGCCTTTCCCATGCGCCAGATATCCTGTGTGCCGAACCCGTCCTCTCTTTACGCCGAGCTCATTGCCATGGTTCTGCGCCTCGCCCAGTACGGTCTTATCCACGGTGATTTCAACGAATTTAATATCCTGATCAAGGAGGAAACCAAAACCGAGGCTGCAGAAGACAAGCACACTCAGACTCTTTCGTTGACACCAATCCTTATCGATTTCCCTCAGATGGTTTCGATGGACCACGCCAATGCAGAATACTACTTCAATCGAGATGTCAATTGTATTAAGAGATTCTTCGAGCGCCGTTTTCATTTCACAAGTGACACGAAGGGGCCATACTTCAAGGATGCGAGGAAGCTCATTGGAAAGGATGGCGTTCAAAGACTTGACATCTCCGTTGAAGCATCTGGATTCTCAAGAAAGATGGCCAAGGAGCTTGAGACTTACATGGAGGAAGTCGGCGTTGATGGTGACGGTGATCCAAATGCACTTAGAGGAGACGAGGGATCATCAGAGGAGGAGGAGGAGGAGGAGGAGGATCATGGAAAAGAGATCGTCAATGAAGAAGACTCTTTTCATACAAACGAAGTCAGCAAAGAATCCGTGGATATGGATTCTATTGAAGGTACTTTGGAGAAGGATCGTCTAGGGAACGATATCCCAATCTGGAAATTGGAGGTCAAGGATGACACCTGAAGCGATACCAAGCTCTGCAATATTTTGCCAATCAAACTTGGAGCGTCGATCAGTCATCTCAGTAGATATCAACGCATGTCACCTCAATGCCACCCACCCACTTCAAAAGGAAATTATCTTGATCTGACATCGCGTCACAGTACTCTTTACTCTCAATGTTTGAGTTTCGCCGGCAGAGGATTGAAAATCACAAGTGCACAGAATTATGGTGGATTTTGTTCAATTATGCTACAAGAATCCACATGTATGTAGTGAACTGGCCACAGTAGCAAAAGAAAGAAATATCTACACTGCAATGAGCAACCCCTCTGATATTTCTCTCCCAATGCTTGACATGAAGCGATGTTTCGTGCGAATGATGCCAATATCCCATACACCTTGCTTGGAAATACAGTTAGTAGGTCCCACATACGATGTACCAATCGCAAGGACTCGAAATATATTGTCTGTACGAGTGATGCGAACAACATATCTATGTTGACGGTATAGGTATGTCTGACTGGTGGATAGGCACGCATGGCGAAGTCTGTCGCAAGAGTAAGTTGTAAAAACGATCCTCCCTATGATGACTGGGTGAGGGCGTCACATCATAAGAGGCTGAAGTCGTACGGTATGAAATGCGAGTTTTCGAAGTCCGATAGCAAGGTGTGGAAGGGATGCCGATGAGAAACGTCACCGTCGCGACGGGAAATTTTCTAGGACTTGCGAGCAGATGGGGAGACAGAGCCGCCGATAGCAACAGCCGGAGACTCGGTCTTAACGGTGGCACCATCATCAGTAGATCCGTCGTCCGAAACACTCGGAGTCTCAACCTTGCTATATCATGGTCAGCTACCGCGACGAGTCATCGAGGGGTCAGAGGAAGGGAGACTCACATGTCCTTGACCTTGAGGGTAGGTTCAGTCACGGAGACTTTAACGTTTCGATCGAGGTCCTTGAAACCACCGACAGAACCAGACGAGCTAGAGACATTAGCACGTGCGCCATTTCTACAAGAATTTCCATGTACCTGTTATCACGACGCTTCCATGAGCCGCTAGCTCTGGACTGAAAGTGAGAAGAGATCTGAGAAGCGCGGGGGACAACCGGGGAGGGCATTGGCGGTGGCATGGAAGGAGACAGAGCGATCATCTCAACGGGTCCTCCGTAGGCACCGACATTATACTCATTGGTTCGGAATTGGCGGCGCTCGGTGGTGATGCGCTTGAGGTCCTTCTGGGCAGGAGTGTCGGCGTAGCGGACTTGGAGAAGGAGACCTTCCTCACCAATCGGATGACCGTGGAATTTTCTGATGATCTCCTCGCAGACCTCGCGATTTTCAAAGCTGCGGCATTGTCAGACTGGTTCACGAGGAGGGATCATCTGAATTGGTTACCGGGCAAAGCCAACACCACGGCTATTGTTCTGGGGATCACGAAGAATTCTGCTGGATTGAACGACGTAGTCCATGAAGATGGCACCGAGCTCCTGAGTTCCCAATCAGTATAGATGCAACCTGGAGATACTGCAATACTCACACACTCAGTCATGTTCTTCGGGAGATTAGAAACGTAAAGGTTGGTGGACTCCTCATCACCTTCGGCCTTCAGGCGAGAATTGAAAGACTCCTGTGTATCACCGTGAGCAGTGCTACGAGCCTTAGAATTAGAGTGTGGTACCCTAGCAAATCCGACTTCATAGCCAAGCTTGTAGAATCCACGGATGCAGAGCTCCGAATCACGGATAGTAAAGTACTTGGCGAAGCCGAACCTGGAGAAGGTTAGCTAGTCACAAGGTAGGCCAGAGGTCGAGAGAAAAGCTTACCCCTTGCAGGATCCAGTGGAGGTGTCAATGATGGCCTTTGAAGTCTCGACCTTGCCAAAGCGAGCAGCGTAGGCAGCAAGAGTCTCGTCATCGGTGTTAGGGTGAAGACCACGAATGTAGACATTGCGATTGCCCGGAATCGGGTTCGACAAGCTCTGGTCTAGGGTTCTCATGCTCTCACGAGGCGTGAAGACGGCGGGAACAGCTCGGGGAATGGCAGGGTGTTGAGCAAGCAACGCATCAAGATCCACGTTGATCGGAATGGTCTTGTATGCAAGTTGCTTGGTGTTGTTCTCAGCGTGCTGAATTGGAAGCTGTTGAGGCGAGGGCGTAGATCCAAACGGAGATCGGTCGACAGCAGCAATGTGCGTACCTTGCTCGCGTTGTGAGAGTGAACCATAATGCGGAGTGCCGGGAGCAGACTCGTTGGTTGAGTACGATCCACGACGATTCTCAAGACCTGGAACGTCCTTGTAGAGTTGCTCAGCGTAGCTAGAGACACGACTGGGGGTGTATGGAACGTATGACATAGTGGGGTAGTAGTTAGGGTATGCTCCTTGCGTGAAGTATGGAACCGGAGCTCCTCCATAGGCGCTGTAGATGTTCTCCGCAGGTTGAGCGGCAGCCAAAGGTTGAGCTGGGTACATCGCCGGTGCGGTCAAGTAGGTTTGGTCAGCAGGGTTGTAGAAGTACTGAGTGGGAACATGAGCAGCACCGAGAGCAGCCGCAGGGGCCAAGTTCAAGGCGCTCAGTTGGCTGATCATCGCGTTGATATCGCCCTGAGCTTGACCGGCACTTTGCTGGCTGTACGAGGCGGATTGACCACCTTGGGAGTCGCGGGCGCGAGGTTGAGGCTGAGCATACATGTTGGATGCGGTACGGTTGTGGAATGAGGTCTCTCCGTGGCTTCCTGTCTGTTGATAAGACATGAAGATCTGTGGTGGTTGGAATCAGCTTTCGAGATCGACGGGAAGGTTGTGATGAAGGGGCGACGATAATGGGGATAGATGTGGAGAGTAGTCTTTTCTGAGAAGGGTTTGCGGGGATCTAAGAGGAGCTCAAAGGTGAAGAGTCGAGATTGGGTGAATGAGGTACGGGCCAACGAGCTGGGCACCATCGTGCTGCGGTCCTGGGCAAGAAGCACAGGAGAAGCCGCGACATGGAGGAAGGACACTTGAAGCAATTGACTCACAGTCACAGGCTCTGAAACCTGAGCTTGAAGGTCCTTCGCAGGATGCAAGCAAAGAGCTGTAGAACTGAGTCAGCTAACTGTCCAGGACGGCAAAGAGAGCTGGGAGCTGCAGTAGTACAAACCTTGGATGGAATGTCGCAAGGTGTAGGACGATGCCGCTCCTCCTCAAGTGAAAGGAAGATGTGAGGTTGTTCTGCTGATCGCCGCAAGAACCGGGCAGGATGAGCGTGGTAATGGGACGTTAGCGAGTGGAGGTTCTAGAAGATAGGGAGCTATCAAGCCAGATGGAGTTGTGTTGTGTAGTGTAGATTGCTTGGGGATTTTGATGGACTGTGGGTTGAATTGCGGTGATGCTGAGGAGAAAGAGAAGAGGAAAAGATAGGCGGGCGAGGAGCTTTTATGGGAGAGGAAAGAAGATGCTGCAATGTTGCGGGAAAGAGCGTCGTGTTGCTGGGGAGGGATGAAGTGGAAGGTGAGCTCGAGGTGGGGGGAAGGTAGGTGGGATGAGTGAGCGCGTCCCAATTCGATCCGAGTAAACAGAGCAGGCCGCCGACCAAGATACATACAACACCCCACAGAATCCAGCAAAGATATTAAACACCCCCCCCGGAACACAACAAATCACCACAATGATCAGAGCGCGGTCGAGAAAGCCCAATAAGAATACAAGTGGACGACAGCGAGGCAAAGAGGAATGCGCTGGAGAGATAGTGAATCTTCCAGGCGTGGCAGAGGCAGAGGCGGGAACAAAGGCTTCTTTATGACTGAAGTGCCGGCCCAGTACAATACGACATATCAGGCAATAAAACACAGTGCAATGCAATGCGATGCGATGCGATGCGATGCAATGCGGGCAAGAGCAACTTCTGCAACGTGAAGGGTGCGTGTGGTGCGATTTTGGCCGCGACCTAATCGCTTCCAGCGCAAGGACAAGGACAAGGACAATGCTTGCCGACCAGAACCGCCAGATTTCGGCTCGATGCATGTTTCCTTCTTTCAGACGGACGGGCTTGTGGGCAGCTCCAACGAACAACGAGCTGGGTACCTACAGTACGCTCCCATCTGCAGGGTCAAGATACTCCGGACAGCTTTGCCTCGACGACGAGCGATGGGTGTTTGAGCGAACGGAGAACACGAGATCCGATGGGGGCTCGCGTGAACAGATTTTCAAGTCAGAGCTGGTCACTTCGCGCCTGGGAAAGCGGCCGTTTGGCTTCCAGGCCCAAGTGGATGTCCTACTCGGGCTCGGGCAGCTTGGAAAAGGCTATACAGATCGTTCAACGTCGGGCCCGACCTCGAGTATGAGGCGACACCTCTTTGCCACACGCCACTCATGTTCCTGGATACAGTTGGCAAATGCTGCAGACGGGGGAATCCGCTACACTTGACGGGGGATCCTACTCTGCTGTCCACAGTTGGGAGATCACGGCCGCTGGCTTGATCTGCCCATGGGTCCGGTGGCTGGTCATCACGAATGCGGTACTAGTGCAGGCCGCTCGAGGAGTATCCATGCAGGAAGACAATCGAATCTCTGCCTCCACAAACCATTTTGAAGAGGCTCGAGACATTCGTCAATCCTGGCAGCCCCCTTGCATTGGTCCTTGATGCCGAGTCGAGCAGAAGAAGCAAAGGAATATGGCTTCTCGATCCACAATTGGCAGTGACTTTTCCCGGGGCCATTGCACGATATGCAGAGCCAGCAGAATCGGTAATTCGTTTGTATTTGAGGCTGATCGGTAAGACTTGCCATGGGCCCCGAGGACCGACGTTGGCTCCTCCAGCGGGCTGTGGGAGTCCATCTCGTCCGTACTAAACAGGATAGGCCACTGAATGCCCCTTGCCTCTCGCTAATCAGGATCTATCCGGGCCGCCCCTTGAACTCTGTTTGCCTCTCTACCTTTCGAAATCCTCAAAGCAAAGCCGTACGTGCTCGACAGCTGTCAGATGATTGACGGCCTGTTCGCACCGACAGGCCCGATCTTGGAGATTATTTCGCGGGAGTGGCAGCTCGTTTGGTCAATATCCAGAGGCTTTGCCACATTGGCACCCCTTGGGTTGAGCTGAGGCAGAGCCGCGAACAGTATCCGCCAATGATTGAAATACAAAACACCATAGAGTACCAACGGGGGTCACGGCAGCAAACAGCATTGGAACAGCGAGGAGTGTACCCCGGCAATGTAGTTACATCAACCACATCGAGTCCCAATTACTGGCACCATACTCCTTTTTCGCCGCCATAACCGTCAAACTATTCTCTTCGCAAGTAATTCCGTCTTCAGCCTCCCAGCTTGCAAGATCACCAGTCCCCAAGAGGCAGAGAAAAGCAATTCCAAGCTCCCCCCCCCCCCCCGAGCTACCCGCGCCCATACTCTTCAGTGCCAATCGTCGGTGCTCTGACACCCCCAAGGCCAGAAAAATTAGAATTCTGGAGCCCTTGTACTTCGTCGCAGGCCAAATCGACCCCATATTAGCGTATGTGCAAGGGTGGTTTTTCGGTGGGGTTGTCAGGTTGAGGATACTTTCATGAGATGTCTATCTGGTCCTGCGACGAGGTAGAGCAGATGCACTTCTCATCAGAGCGTAAGGCCCCCGGACAGACCTGTCCACGGGAACGTGGCTCGTCGACGTGGATGATTGAACGATGTCTGTCCGCAAAGGACTCCCATGGCTTTCCCCACCGCCGTGGAAGCCCAGAAGCAGCCGAACGCGCCACTGGCCGCGGCGAGTCGAGTTTCTGCCGGGAGCAGCTCCACACCTGGCCTTTTGGGCGTCACGAGATCCTCGCGATCGCATCCCGTGACCCGTCCCAGGACGAGACGAAGCGCGTGATGCTCGAGCGTGTCCCGGCCTGGCCTGGCCTCGCCTCGCGCGATTCGATCCCCACGCCCGGGCGAAAACGGTCTACCCGCCATTGCGAACTCCCCTTGCCAGACCGTGCGACGGCATCTCCTCCCCCTCGGGGCCGAGTCCTCCGCATCCCCGGAAACCGAAAGGGTGGACCGACCGAGCAGACCGAGCAGACCGGTGCAACAGCGCCCTTTCTGCTCGGCCTCGCCCGGCGCCGGGGCCAGCCGCGCGTTCACGTCTCGTCCGGCCTCGGCTTCGTCACCTCCCCACGCCCCAGACGTGAGCCTCGCCATCCAGCCCCCCTCGGGAAGTACGCAGGCAGACAGCGACCTGCGCAGCGCGACCACCGGCCCGCGAGCGAGTCCTCTGGCGACCGGCAGCAGCAGCAGCAGCAGCAGCAGCAGCCTTACACGCGCGGGACAGCAACGGGACGGGGGCGGTACCAGGATAGATCTCCAGGCCGCGGCGGGTCGGGCATGCGCGCTCCGTCTGCGGCAGCGGAGGGCGCGCGAGCGAGTCCAAGGGATGGGTGCGGGAGCTCGGCCTGGTTCGGGTGAGATGCATACGCTCACGCACATTCACGCATGTCTGTAGAGATCGAGCAAGACGATCGGGAGCATAAAACCCACCGGCCCACTTCGCTCTAGACATCCCAGTGGAGAGAAGGCGACCGAGCTTGAGGCACCTCAGCGGCCACTCACCGATCTAGCGAGGACGGCTCCCCAAAACTGCCTTGCGGGTGGGGCCCGGGGCAGGAGACGAGAGGGCGAGAGGGCGAGATCCGGACGGTGCGAGGGGTAATATGGAGCTCACAGTCGACATCTAAACTCCCAGGACAGGCCCGGGAACTGGGCGAGGGCCACCTCGCCCTCGAACTCGAGCTGATTCTCCGTGCGTAGAGCGTATGCGAAGAAGCCCAACGTGTCGCTGCACGAGGTCAAAGAGAGGTGTCACCCGGTTGGCGCGTCAGGGAGACAATGGCAGCGTCCTCTCAGAGTCCGACAATGTTAAGCGTATTCTAAATGCAAATGGGATGGAATGATCCCCATCAGATATCAGAAGCCAGCAGCCAGTACCAGAGTAACCAGAACAATCACCAAATGTACAAGCACGTAAAATCCCGGAATGTCTAAGTTGGAAGCAACACCGTCTTGCAGAGCCGCTACGCCGCGCCACGCCCTCTTCATGCTACCATCCGCACCGCAGAGCCCAACACTCAGCTCGCAGCACCTCGCACTAGAAGCAAACCAAAATGACTGAGGTTCCAACGCCCATGGAAAGAGATTGAAGCAGAGACGGTGCCCACCAGCTTCGCTGGAGTGCGGCACGGAAACCCGGGACGGAATGACATGATGCAGTTGTGTCGGGAGCAGGAGAGGAATGTGGTCCGGCGCAAGAGGACGAAACAGGTAGCGCGACGGGAGTCTGCGCGGAAACACGGGTATCCAATTTACGACCAAACGTCTTCCTGTAGGGGGGGGGGGAGTTTGGTGAGCATATGTTTGCTTGGTTGCGAAGAAACTCGAGATGATATAAGACTGGACAACCCCGGCCCGGGAATACTTCCGCCGGGCCGAACAGGGAGCCGTTCGTTGGCTGGGGGCACGTGGTGTAAAACATAAGAGTTGATCATACCTGGTACTGATTCGCGGACCTCATCGCCTTGACAATCTCTTCGGCCTTGGACTCTGCGATGCCGCGCTGTTCGGCCATGATCTTAGCTAGCGCCGTGTTGACCTCGCGCGCCATGTTTGCAGCATCACCGCAGACGTAGAAGTAGGCCTTTTGCAGGAGTAGCTCGTTGACTTCCTTGGCGTGTTCTTGCAATCTGTGTTGGACGTAGACTTTCTTGGGACCGTCGCGGGAGAAGGCGGTCACGAGGGAAAATTTATCGCCGAGGGCTTCTTTGTATTCCTGATGTGAGGGTCAGTTTTTGGTTCGGGTCCACTCGAGAGTCGATAATAGAATGCTGGGGAAGGGGGGTAAAGACGACCTACATCCCATTCGGAGGAGTACATAAAATCCTCTGTTTGCTTCCGGCATCCAAAGAAAAGGAGGGTTCGGCCTACGTCCTCGCCAGCCTTGGCTTGCGCAGCACGTTCTTGTACAAAGGCACGGAATGGCGCGACACCCGTCCCGGGCCCAACCATGATGACTGGCTTGGAAGGGTCTGAAGGAAGCTTGAAGTTGGAGTGACGAACGTGGACGGGGACGTGGACCCCATCGTACTTGTTGCGTGGACCGGTGATGTCGTAGGTCTGCCCATGGGGATCTGGGCTGGGGTCGCCATGTTGTTTCTGCTTCAGAGCCAAGAGATAGTTGGTCGTGACTCCCTTGAGGGCGTCCTCCCGGCCGGGAACCTCGACCGACTCGACGACTGCGGTGATGGAAATCACATTCTTTTGGACGAGCGATGAAGAAGAAATAGAGTAGTATCGAGGTTGGACCTTGTTGACACCTTCGATAAAGGCCGAGAAAGGAATGGCTGTCCAGGGAGCCGACGAGACGGATTGTAATGCCTGGGCGATATTCAAGTATTTCTTGCTGATTTTCTGGTGGAAATAGTCCCTGTCGCTGCCGAGCTTCGACATTTCCGCCTTCGCATCCTCCGTGGGAGCAAAGGGGGCCAAGGTGGCAATGAACTGACGAGACACCGGCGCACAAATCTCCATGTGGTATCGGACAATCGCATCATAGGTCGTCGGTGTTGGGAAGGGGACCTTTGCGGTGGGGTCCAGAGCCTTGACGCCGATCACCGAATCTGCCTTTGGTTTGAGACCCAGTATATTGAGGAATCGATCGACCTCTTTCCCAGCGTTGGTAGGCCAGATGGCAATGTGGTCGCCGGTCTCGTAGCTGAGGTTGGACTTGCTAATATCGATCTCCATATGCAGACAGTTCCGATCCTTGACGGTGAAGAGCTCTCTGGACTCGGTGATTGGGGCGATGTAGGGGTTGTGAGCGTTGTAAGGTCCCTTTGAGGTGCCCTCCAGGTGCATTTTATTCGGCTCGCCCAAGTAGACTTCCGGCGATTCCTTTGTCAGGCCTTCCCGCTCTGTGACGGCAAAGACTGGTTCGTACACCGCTTCACGCTCCTCCAGGCCGAACTTCTCCGCCAAATCAGTCCACATGGGGTCTTTCCAGGCCAGGAAGTCTTCCTCCATGGTCCCAGCCCCATCATCACCCTCTCCGGCTGCGCCGATCTTGGTTGCCCCCAGCTTTTCCAGGGCTTTCGTGACGTTGCGAACCATCGAGTTGTAGTGCTCGTAGGTATTGTTGCCCAGGCCAAATGCAACGAAGCTCAAGTTCTGGAGGGGAGGGTCTGCTGCGTTGGAGAATGCGACATCCTCCCCGGTGATAAACTCGTAGAAGTCGACCGCATTATCCGTCGGCTCTCCCTCGCCATAGGTCGCGAGGACGAACATGACAATCTTGTCTTCAGGGAGGGTGTCGAGGTTCTCGTAGTCGTAGTCCTCCAGATCTGCCACCATCGTCTCCAGACCGAATCTGCTCTTTCCTTCCTTAGCTAACCTGGAGGCATAGTCCTCTGCTGTTCCCGTCTGCGATCCGTAGAAGACCACACAGTTCTTGTTCGACTCCTCCATCTTCTCCACGATGTTCCTCGTCTTTCCGGGTTTCGTGCCATTGGCATTTGCATAGCTGGTCGCATAGGGGTCTTTGACTACCCCCCAGTACGTGCCCTTTGTGAAGTACGCAACAGTGCCTAGCAGGAGGACCCCGAGGACAAGAATGTCCAGAGTATCCAGTTGTGTCATGATGAGGGTCCTGGGGCGCGCAGCGCTTGTCGACAACAGCCCGGCAGGCAGCAATGTACACTATCGAAAATCTCGAGTTCTTTGCTCTGCAAAGATTTCAAATTCCGCAACGGAGTTTGTGGCTGAGAGGTACTAGGTAGAAATGGAGACTGGCGACGTGGTAGAGGCCGAAACGCTACCATTGATGTGAGACGAATCAGCGGGCCGAGGCTAGTGGCACGGTAGCGTACGAATTAGATATTGATCTGGAATACTGTAGTTCGTTTAATGTAGGGTCAAACGATAAGCTGAATCGTCTGTAGGGGTGAATAAGAATCCATGCCCATAGCCAATCTGCAGCAGCGAGGGGCATGGAAGAGAGTAATGCCATGTGTCTTTTCCCGACCGCTTGTGTATGCCCATCCGATACTTTTTGATCTTTCCATGCGGCCTGCTTCCGGTCGAGTCAAGTCGCACCGCATCTACACTCGGGGGGGGGGGTTCTGGTTTCCCGAATGCCGGTTCACCCTGTGCACAATTGCACGGAGTTTGATCATTGGCGGTGAAGGTGGGTGGGGTGAGTAGGTTTACCCGGGTTGGCGGGAGACGAATGAGGAAAAAAAAAAAAAAAAAGGAAAAGCAAGAAGAGAGCGCGCCGTCCCCCTTGGAAAACACCAAACCTCTGGGAATGTCAGTCGAGAGGCTTACCACGGCGGGCACCGCCACCAGAAGTATCGTGCAGCTGTGTAGAGCGCCGAAGAAGAAGAAGCACGGCCAGCCAATATGGCCAGGAAAGAAGAGAGGAATAAAGGTCCGTCACCCAGCAAGACACAGACATACGCCCTCCACCGCCAATCGTTGCGAATGCAACTCCCGGCCTTTCCTGCGTGCGGCGTACTGGCTACTGTCTGCCAAGTATGATGTGAAGAGGATGCGGGACCTTCTCTGAACTCTAATGCTTTTCCTCTCACCTCACCTGAGCTTGACAACGGGATGTTCCAGACATGAGCGATGATCGAGGGCCGCCAATGCCCGCGGCGGCATGCTCCTGGCTGTGCGTGTCGAGATGCCCCCCGACGACATGAAGCGAGTGAGGGGATGACTGTGGTCTCGGGCTGCCGAGGTCGAGGCGCGTGGAGGCACTGCACAACGGCAAAAGGGGCCGGCATGTGCCATCATCTCCTTGCCATCTATCGAAACTTTCCGACCGGTGAAGAAGATACCCAAGGGTAAGGTCGGTAGGGATGGAAGCAAAGGCGACGACTCTACATCAGGTCGACCCTTCTTGGCAACCTGCCACTGCCCCTGGGACTTGAAGGCTGACAGGATGTAGAATCCGCGGAGCTTGGGGCATCGTCGAGGAAACAGGCGCGTTCAAGAGTTCGTGTTGCTGATTGACTGTGATGTAGCTGTTCCGATCCCCCTGTCTACCCTGGATACGAAAACACTTCTTTTCCACCGCAACTACATCCAAGTAAGACGCAGCCTGTGCTTTTCCACCGCAACTACATCCAAGTAAGACGCAACCTGTGAAACTCTCGACCGAGAGCCCGACTCGCCGCCCAGGGGTAGTTTTGTCTTGGAGAGTATATAAGCTCTGTTACGATCCCACCGGGCACGCAGATGGACGTGTGAGAGCTCCTGCGACCAACCTGTCCAGTCTGGCAGGGAGCGTCTTCTGCTTGCCCGCAATACCACGCAGCGGTATCGAGAACGACTTGGGTAGATGTGCCGCCCTTGCGAAGCATTCCGTCTTCTTACCAAACACCCTCCTCCACTGAGCTCAGTCGTTTCAAGGGCTCTTGGACGACGTGCACCAAGCAGGATCCTGGGCGTCGGCTGCTGGCATTACAGTACTACCTGGTATTCTATACAAACAACCTTCCAACCGACCTACTATGTAAATTGTGTAGAGAGTCGCCCCAGCCTGCCCTTCTCTCCCCCTCCCCGTCCCCCCCGTCCCCTCCTCCCCCCGTCCCCTGCTATACGTGGAAATACAAAAACTGGACCAAAACTGGACCAAAAACTGGATCCGGTGCAGGTAGTCTTCTTATAGGCTTCCCAACTACTAAACCCAAACCTTGATTGCTCTTTCGAATTTTCTACTACCATCCTGGCTCTCTACCAAGTGACCGACGCCATGGTCTACCCACGGGGAAAGGGTTCGGCATGGGTTGCCTCAAATACTGGGAAGCAAGTTGACAGCCTCTAGTCCAGTCTCTCAGCATTTGAACATTTATACTCCTGAACGAGATGGGGGAGATGTAGCTTGGCTTGCCCATGGGTTTGGACGCTGAGACTACCATCTGCCCTTTGCTCCAGCTGCCCCTCTCCCCCTCCCCCCCCCCGACAAAACTTATCCTCGAGTGCCGTTGCGCCGAGGCGGGATGCGGTCGGTATGAAAACCGGGAGCAGTCGCCGCAAAAAAATAAAAAAATAAAAATAAAAATAAAAATAAAGTCAGCGGCTGCTTTCATCGTACACCCCGTACATACTATGATACATCGTACATAGTTCAATGCTGAGGTGTCTCTACCTTCACATTCACGAGCCCATTGCAAACCCACCCTCCAGCTAAGAGCCACCTCCGCTCCCTTTCCCCTCGGC
Organism: Diplocarpon mali; assembly: GCA_024741835.1. NCBI lineage: Eukaryota > Fungi > Ascomycota > Leotiomycetes > Helotiales > Drepanopezizaceae > Diplocarpon > Diplocarpon mali. The sequence goes on from JAENRP010000216.1 coordinate 51,905, forward strand.
CATGGACCGTCTGCCCGCTGATAGGTGCCCTCATTTCGCAACGAACAACTACAGCACCCCTGGCACGTGAGTCCGGTCTGCTAGAAGTTGCAGCTGGTTGGCAGAAGAATGAGCGCCGCCGGTACGTCAAGGTCTAGCCCTTCCCCTTTTATAGCATTGCATCTCGAAACCTCAAACCGCTCAGACCCCCCTTGGATCCTCTGCATCTGCATCGGCCTCGACATCTCCTCCCCTTCTGCCCTCGGCCGCAGCTCTTTGCTAATCTCGTCTCAAAAGGTCAAGCCCAAGATAGCCCGAGCGACAGAGTGCCAAACGACCTTGCTCCAGTCGACTTCGACTTTTGGAACGCGACCGAAGCCTTGAAACTCGCGGCGACTCCGACATTCTCGAGATTCTCCCCAGACGCCCGAGATACCCCCTCCCTCGGGACACCTCCTGCATCCTATGCGAGTAGGACATTCTCGCCGGAGCCTCAGGCGCAGCTGTCCTGTCTCTCCCCGCGATTGCTTCCCGGCAGCAGAGGAGGCTTGAAAGATTCCAAGGCCCACCACCGGCAAACGAGCATTGTCCATGGCATACAAAACACCAGGAATGGGAGCTTTGCGAGTAGTCTGTCCAGTCCGCTCAGCCCGCAGATAATCTTGGCGGCGGGGGATGCATTCAACATGGGCGACACCTCTCTGGGAAACAGTCTGGCAGGCCTGGCCAGCGGCTCGTCCTTCGGTTCCTCGACGTCAACAACGCTGCCCGAGCGAGCTCCGTCTGCCATGGAGAATGGCAGCTACCACCCGGCACAGAGGAGGATGGAGCGGATGCACAGTGGCAGGAGTAGTCGAGACCATCGCCATCACCGTTCCAACTCGCGGCACCACAGCAAAGAGGAGCTCAAGACCGTTGGAGAGTATGCTTTGCACGTGCTATTTACATCTGTCAGTCCTCTTTTGAAGAAAAGAAAGAAAACATTCATTTACCCACCAAAGACACCTTAATAACTTCTTCTCAGTTCATTGCTCAAGCGGAGGATAAAATTAGCCAGTGTATTACTATCCCCTTGGATCCTGAGCCCCAAATAGAGCAAATATGCGGACCTGGGGTAGACCCCTCCTTCGATCAGTTAATCTCGGCGCTGGGGCACATTGCGAGTCAGAAACCTAAACCCTTGATCGATTCGATGATGTTGTGGCGCAAGAATAAAAGTGATGCGGCCAGTGAAGCACGCGTTCAGCTACAGCAGGTAGGTATATAGGAGTCCTAAGATCATTGACACTGGCTCACACGATGCCAGTCGAAAGCCAATTTTCAGCCAGTTCAGATGTTACGACGAAATACCGAACCTCCCCACATGCTACCGGAAGACGCACTGGCTGCCACCAGTCAGCCTACCATAGCCGCTCGTCAAGAATTCGTCGCTCAAGCTGAACGCCGATCGACGGCCTCAATCTATATACTGTGCCGAGTGCTGATGGAGGTCATTGGCCAGAGTACCTTGTCCTGCATAACTCCCGAAATGGAAGAAAAACTTGAAGGTATCATTTTCGGGCAGCTAAAAATTGCGGATGCGGAGCAACTGAATAACTCGCCCCTCAAGATGGCGAACTGGTTCCTCTTCAGCCAGCTCCTGGGCGTCATGAGTGGAATCAACTTCGAAAGCGTGGCAGACAGGTTCATTGCGGACCTCGAGAAGTCACAGAAGGATCTGGTTGGCAAGGGTCCCGTGAATCGTGAGATCGAGGGGAGAATGGAGCTCGTGCTGGGAGGGATGAAGCATCTCCGTATCAAGGTGTACCCGGAAGACGCATGGGACCAATCCTGCGACTTTATGATATCTCTAGGCCATTTCTTTGCCCGATCCCACGGCCAACGCCTCAAATATGCATATTGCCAGGCTCTCGAGGTTCTCCTGTTGCCAATCGCAGCAAAAGCCAACACAGAGCTAAACATGCCGAAATGGGCGGAGGTGCTGGGGACGATAGCACCCCGCTTGGCATCGATGTCTGTCAAGCCTCGACATTGGAGCGTGGCATTTCCTCTGACAGCCACGCTACTCTGCGTGTCCCCCGTCGAGACCTTTTCAACTCAGTGGTTGCAGCTCATTCTCCCGTTGCAACCCAAGTTCAAGGACCGTTTCGCCAGGCCTTTGTGCTTGCAGGCCATTTCGAGATTACTATGGACATATCTTTACCGCACCTCAGATCCCCCGAACCCTACCATCAAGAAGCTCGAAGAGGTTGTCAAGGTAGTCTTTCCGCCGGGAAAGAGAACATATCTGACGACAGACCCAAGCATTGCCGAGCCGTTGATTCAGATCATCCGTCTCATCGGCTTCAAGTACCAAGACTTTTGTTTCCGAACGATTGTCTTCCCACTGATAAATGCCGACCTTTTTGCATCGGGACGGGATTTGAAGGTCGAGCAACTGGAGCCTGAGAAGATGGTGATCGGGATTCGAGCTTTTCTCACGATCATGTCCGATCTGGAGAAAGGAGAGCAAGGCCGGCCGCCATTCCCTCAGCAGTATCAAGCTTTGCCGGCGTGGGACCGGTTGCCAGCCTCGCCCTTGATGACCGCGCCGCGGAGTCCTCTGCCGCTGCCTACCAAGACGCGAAGCCAGGAAGACCGATTGTCCCAGCCCGTCATCACAACTGCCCTCAGTGAGGTTGCCAAGGAGTACTACTCGAAGTTCTGTGAGATCCTGGGGAAGATTACCATCATCTGTGATAACACATTTGGGGGTCAGGCCGTCCTGGACGAGAAGTTCAACAGCCCTGTGCCGAAGACACCGTTGGCTGAGAGTTTCAATTTTGCGCGTCGCGACGATCACCAGAGTCCCTCGGATCAGAAGCAGGGGTTTTACGAACTTCTCCATGTCGCGGTACAAGCTCTACCACGCTGCCTATCGTACCACGTCCCTTTCAACTCTCTGGTAAACCTGCTCTGCACAGGGACAGCCCACGTGCAGTACAACATTGCAGAATCCTCAGCGGAGTCCCTGAAATCCATCGCGCGGCAATCTCACGCCCAGCAAGTCACGATTGGCTTCGCCCGGTTCATCTTCAATTTTGATGATAGGTACTCGACAATGTCGGATGGTGGCATGCTTGGACCGGGCCATATTGAGAGCACTCTCAAGTTATACGTCGAGCTTCTCCATATCTGGATCGAGGAGATAAAGCAAAAGACGAAGGAAGCGTCCGCGGGTACTCTGGACGAAGGAGGCGCGGATAAGCGCGGCATTCAGCTGGACCGCTCCGGCATCTGGGCTCATGTTGACGAGGTGGAATCCCATGGATTTTTCTTCTTGTGCTCTCAGTCGAGGCGGGTGCGCGCTTTCGCTGTCACCGTCTTGCGACTCATCACGGAATTCGATACAGCTCTGGGTAAAGACAACGGCCGACTCATTCACATTCTTGAGGGTGACTCGCCGCGAGTCATGGATTTCAATGATGAGCATCTGTCGGTCGCCGAACGCAGCAGACTGCAGCGCGGTATGCGCAAGAGCAATTCTCAAAGTGCTCTCATTGATCTGTGCAGCAGTGAAGTATCCTATGATGCGACGCTGTGGTATAAGATATTCCCAAATCTGATCCGAATCAGCTATGATCGATGTCCATTTGCCGTCACGCTCGGCCGGGAGTTGATCTGCAATCGCATCTTGCAAATGTACAGAGGAATCGTAGCACTCTCGGAGGTGACCAGGGGCCCCCAATACGGGTCTTTTGATCGATTCGAGACCGGCAGTGGTCGTCTCCCCCCCAGGTCATCCACCACCCCACCTGAAGTTCTCATCGAGCAGTGGAAACTCTACCTGATCGTTGCGTGCACAACACTGTCGGACAAAGGAGGTCAGCAACAATCATCGCCCAAGGCACCCCAGCACTCGCGAAAGGGTTCGAAGCAGAATCAGGCACAGGAGAAGATCACATCTGCTCGATCACTATTCAAGTACATCATCCCCCTTCTCCCGGTCAATCCCGCATCGATAAGGGACGCAGTTGTAGTGGCCCTCGGATCAATTAATATTAATATCTACAAGACTCTACTTGACGAGCTCCAAAGTGCTGTCAGCCGATGTAATGATGAAGCGAGAGCCCGTATCCATCAGCGGACGGTTAGTAGTCCGAGAAGGAACAGACGGACCGACTTGCTACGGACTGAGGTTACGCATGTGTACCGGCTGACCTCTCACTTCTTGAAGCACCCAGAGGTTTATTCGGATGACTGGATACTGAACAACCTGGTTGTGTACACGAAAGACCTCAAATTGTTTCTCATGGATGGAGAAGTCCAAATGGACTGGGAGTTCCAAAAGCTTCGGCGCCATTACTGCGGCCTCATGGAAGAGCTGTTTGAGGGTATCAACCTGACGAAGGACCCTTCGCGATGGATGACTTTTGAATCGAGAAAGTCGTCATTTGCACTGATGGAGGACTGGTGTGGCTACTCGCCCAATCAGCCCCAGATTCGCCAGCGAGAGGACAGCATGAAGCAATCGATGATCGATCAACAGTCACTGGGGGAGAGGGGCACCGTGACGGCCGCGATGGAGATAGAGAAGAGAAACCTCCGGACAGCGGCCCTAAGTGCTATGGCCGCCTTGTGTGGAGGGCCACTCAGCATCACTACTGAGAGTCGAGCAAATCTGCAGTTCGATATCAGACGGATGTTATCCTGGATCGACTCCATCTTCAGCTCCGGAAGCGATCGGATGCATGTCATCGGAAGAAGAGCGCTTAAGAACTTGATTGTGCACAACAAAGAATTCACGTACCTACTCGAGCATTCTATTGCCAGGTGCTATCTGGCCGAACTGAGCAAGGTTCTCGAGAGCTACTATGCTGTCGTCACTCAAGTCGTACTAGAGCACCCTGACTATCCCATGCCATTCTGGAAGCTACTAGGTGTCGGGCTCTTCACCCTTGGCAGCGATCACAGTGGCATGCGATCTAAAGCCGCGCACATGCTGCGGATACTTGAAGAGCGGCAGTCCAAGAGCTCAAAGATTCAAGACTACGACATAAGCATTTCCGACAAGACCAAAGCTGTGTACAAGCTCGCCCAATTCGAGATATCAAAGCGCCTCTCGAAGCAGCATTCGGAATTGGCTTTTATCATATTCTCCGAGTTCACGGCCTACTTCAACCAACTCCAGTCTGGTGCTCAGCGAAATATGGTCGCTGCCATACTGCCATGGATCCAGATTATTGAGTTGCAGATCGATCCGAATGGCGGACCGACGGCTCAGTCTTACGTCTTACTCACCAATCTATTCGAGATCACGATCAAGTCCAGTAGCGCGCTACACAACGAGGTCCAAGCCCTGTGGCAAGCACTGGCCAGCGGGCCTCATGCTGGCAATGTTCAGCTCGTGTTGGACTTCATCATGTCCCTATGTCTCGATCGTAGAGAGCAGAACTTTGTTGAGTATGCCAAGCAGATTGTGGTATTCTTATCCAGTACTCCTGCAGGTGTAAAGGTGGTCGAGTTCCTCCTCATGCAGATTACACCCAAGGCCATGATACCGAACGAGAAGCGCGAACTAGCCCCACCCCCTCCGGATATTGGCAAGCTACCGTACATCGCCGAGCTATCTGAAGCGTTGCCGACTGGCGCCAAGCAGGCTGGGTTCTCTCTCGGTCAGCTCTCGCTCATCCTCTTGGTGGATCTGATGGTATCCCCGGTTCAGCTTGTCGCTGAGAATGTCCCATTGCTCCTTCAAGTCGTCACCGTGCTCTGGGATCATTACATCCCGCTGGTCCAGGAGCAGGCTCGCGAAATGCTCATCCACATGATTCACGAGTTGGTCCTATCTCGAATCGATGATGAGCAGATCGGGCCGACCAAAAAGTCTATCGAAGATTTCATCGAGCAGATTCGGCGTCATGATCCCGATGTCATCTGGGCGTATGAGGACAACAACGGGAAAGTCGACGACCAAGAGAACAAGGTCCCCGCTGGAATGGAGCTCCTCACGACCGAAGTCGTCAGAGACTTCGAGGCCACGTATCACAGGATTCAGGAACAGTGGGGGAAGTTATCCTTGACTTGGGCAACATCTTGTCCGGTCAGGCATCTGGCATGCCGGTCCTTTCAGATCTTCCGCTGCATCCTCACGTCTCTGGATCAATCTATGCTCGCAGACATGCTCGCCAGGCTATCAAACACCATTGCTGACGAGGATCCTGACGTTCAGACATTCTCAATGGAAATCTTGACAACGCTCAAGACTCTGATATGCAAGTTGGAATCCGGGGACCTTATGACGTTCCCGCAACTCTTCTGGACTACCTGTGCGTGCCTGGATACGATCAATGAGAGAGAATTCCTGGAAGCCTTGAACATGTTGGAAGAGCTTGTCGTAAAGCTCGATTTGTGTGACTCCCACGTCCGACGCCTCCTCGGTGAAGGCCGTCCCCTCAAATGGGAAGGGGCCTTCGAAGGTCTTCAGCCGTTGCTCCACAAGGGACTGCGGTCATCTGTGTGCCTCGACCTGACCCTGAAGACTTTGAACCAGATTGTCCAGCTTCCCAACGACGACTTGATCGGAGACGACAGCCGGCTGCTGTTTGCTGTGCTGGCCAATCTTCCCCGGTTCCTTCACGCAATGGACCAGGAGACCATCGGTGCCGAGAGCACCAGTAGCGCGGTGATACTTGCTCAGGTTGCGGAAGCCCAGGGCTGCACCACCATCTCGAGAGCTTTGAGCGGGTTTGCGGCAGCCCGTTATCGCGCAAGCAAAGACTTCCTGGCCCAGCTGGTGTCGGCCATCCGTGAATCTTTCTTCCCCCATTGGGACCTGGGCAGTCTGACATTCCTCATGGGGCTTCTAACGAACAGTATCCCGTGGTTCAAACTCAAGACCATGCGGATTCTCTGCGCCATGATACCTCACATCGATATGAGGAAGCCCGAGATCGCCTCACATGGCCCGGACTTGATCTCGCCTCTGCTGAGATTGCTCCAGACGGAATTTTGTATGGAGGCTCTTGAGGTGTTGGACAACATCATGACCATGACGGGCACCTCGATGGACAAGCATCATTTGCGTATGAGCATGACCAGGTCATCGTCCAAGGCAATTCGAAAGGAGTACGAGCGAACGCAAAGCTTATTTGGTATTCCCGAAGAATCAGGATGGTCCATTCCAATGCCGGCCAAGCATGCCGAAACGACGAGGCTGAATGTCCACGCCGTATTCTACATGTGTCAGAACACCGAGAACATGGACCCGGAGACTGCACCCACACCAGATGTCGAGTTTCATGTCGATGACTTCCAATATGGGTACTACCCATCGGCCGAGAGGACCGAGACGATGATGTCGGATGAAGGGCGAGGAGACGGGCACATTGGAGACCTGGTGATGAAGCTCGACAGTCTCGACGGCTTCTTCGAGGACAGTCTGCAAAGCCCTGCTAGTGATGGCAGATCCTCCCGGACGGTCACCGAAGCCGGGATCGCCGGCGAAGGCTTCGAATCCGAGGCCCAGTTGTATGACGAGCAAACCCTCCCCATTCTCCACCAATCACTTGCCAGCACGTCCAGCAACACGCCTTTCCAAAATGGATTCACGGATGTGCGGCCTCCGCCACTTCGAGATCTCTCTTCCAACGCCATGAATCCCGGCGCATTCAGTCTCGACCCGAGCTCGAGACCGAGCACGCACTCCCGCTCCGTCACGTCTCCCTCGCCGCCAGCGTCCTCCCAAACCTACACCTCGGACGACGACTACACGGAGGAATTGTTCTCCGACGGTGACGACGAGCGAGCCGCCGCCTCTGGTGAAGGATCGTTCTTCCTCGAGAACATGATCAAGTCTCGCGTACAAGGCACGAGAAGCAGCGTGCGGCGCCTCACCGGCGGCCGATCGCGCGACCACGATCGCATGAGGGACAATCTCCGCCTCGAGAGGAGAGGATTGTCACAGCCCCCAAGATCGCCACGGGTCCCTAAGATTCCCAGTGCGTACAAAACAACTAGTCCGGGTGAGCCGATTTGAACTGCGGACACGACGATTCTTACATTATGATGCCATTTATGCAACGGAAGCTAATCTTCACATATGTTTTGATATTTGGATATGGTGGGAATTTCGAGACTGGGGTCTTCAGTGTTTTTGTATCAGGACCATTTACTTACAGCATATGGAGGAGGGCCGTCCGTACTGTCATCATTTTTAATATCTGTGTTTCGAGATGTGATGGTTGTATATGAGTGTAGCTATAGAAGCAGTCGAATCATATGACTGGTCCCGGCTTCTTGCCACCGATTTATGAAGTGTCGTTGCGGTGTCATTATCCCCGACGGCAAATTGGTCTTTGGCCATCCTCATACATATCTGCGACCATACTTCCACACTCCTGCCGTCGCATAGCATCTGCATTGACATGGGTGGGAGCTTGGTGGCCTCCCCCCGCCTCACCGTCGCTTCAGCCACAGGTGTATTCACCGTCAACCTCGCCGGCGCAGCCCCGACCGCACGCCTTCCCATCACAGCACATGTGACTAAAGAGACGCATCATCTTGAACAACCAGTGGACGCGCTGGCTCAACGGTCACGCAACGCCCCTATCGCGGGCTAAGTTGGTAGCAACGCGTAGGGTAAACTCCCGTGATCGGCTCCAGGCAGCCCACCGAGCCGCGCACGCCCATCTCCCCGACGCTCAACCAGCGCGACGACAGAGCTGCACCCGGCCGGACCTACAGCAGTCTATCCGGAGACGACGGAGCGTGTGTCTGCCTCGCACATTTCCAAGATCATTCCTCGCTCGCACCGGATGTTATATCTCTGGGACGAGATCCTACCACCGAAGTCAGACTGGAGCGTACTGCGGAAGCACGATCACCGTGCATCGCCTCGAGCTCGGAATCCGTCCCAGCAGCCGCGGCACCCCTGGTCTCGAGGAGGTCCGGTCTGCCGGGCTGGGAAGCGTGGCCTCCTCGCGGTCTTCTCTGGTCTCCGTGTCGTTCTCCTCGAGCACTTCGAGTCGCCTCCCCGGGGTCGGTTTCCGCGCGCGGCGTCGTGGCAGAGCGTCTGGCAGGTTGTGGAAATCTCATGGGCTTTGGTCAGTGGATAGACTCCATCGTTGAATGACTTTCGTACCTGGTTAAGCCTACTCATCGGATATGTTTAGCGATGCGCTTCAGCAGCGGGAGAGATTATAAAACGTTATGTTTTGTGGTCAGAAGGGGCAAGTGGATCATGTCAGTTGGCTCGTACTGCACGCTGCGCAGGCTGGGTCTCCGAGACGTGGGCAACACCTGATCATTCAGCAGGGTACACGTGCGAAAGGACTGCTCCGTAAACGTGGTCCCCACGGCATGGATGACAAGTTATGAGCACTGTGGTGGATTCTCCTGCAGGTAGTTTAGGGGCACGAGTCACGTGGTCATGGTCGATTGTTGACAGTGCAACCAATTAACCGAGCGCCTTCGCAACGGGACCTCGGGTAGGAGTTACTGGGCGGTTTGATGGCAGCAGCGGGCTCACGGTAGCGAGTCTGATGTCAGTTCTTGGTTCGAATGTAATCTAGACAGGACTCAGGTGCCGCCATTCAATCTTCGAATACAGCCATGTACGGCACCGCGGGTCGAGTATCAGATGCCGACCGCAAATTGTCTCGCCTTCTCTCACTAGGATTCTCCTAAGCGTCCGCCTGTCTTGCACATCCACGTCTTGCCTCTCCCCAGCCATCGCTGCTACTCTAGGACAAGGTTGGCGTCGACTACATGGCACCAGCCATGTCTCCGTGCAGGGGCAAGTGTTGGGCACGCCGCCCAGTTGCGCCAGTCTGCTCTGGAGGGCTTTGACGAAGGCAGTGTGCCAAACGCTACCCCCTACAGCTCCGCGCATTTCACTGCGTCGCCGAAGCGCCTGTACTGGTTCGCAGGACTCATATTCCACCTTTGCAATGCCACGTCCGCGGAATGCCCTCGTTCTACCGGTCGACAGGTGCACGCCCACTCCCTGGCATGCGGTGATGACGTGGAAGGCCCCCGACACCCTTCGGATGGATGCCTCCACAAGGCATTTCCACCCAACCCACGCACGTGCCGGAGTCTCTCAACGTGCCACACACGCACCTGGTCACTTGCGAAACGGCGCGCCTCTCGCTCTTATAACAAGCGCGCGAGGCACCATGCTGCCCGGCCACCAGTACATCATGAAGAGCATCCTCCTTGACGAGCCTGACCGCTCCAACGTGACCCGACAACAGTCCGAGAAACCGAAGCGCCTGAACCCCGCGACGGGACGTACGAGGTCTGAGACCGACGGCCGGCCTGGTGGCTCTATGTTGGATCCCGGCCCGGCATGTTCTTGGTCAGTCTGGGGGAGAGGAAGTGGGAGAGTTGGTGTACCGCGGTCGCCTGGTTCGATGTTCGCGGAGTTGGCCACCGAGGCGCGAGTTGGGATGATCTACACCGTGGAGCGATTGAGTGGCACCAGAGGACGAGGGGTCGAGCAGCGTCTAAGCATTGCATATTTGCTCGGGCCCTCAGTAGAGGCAGCTATATACTATATCCTGTATCCCATCCTGTAGCATACAAGTTTGGTCCGCCGACAGCCAACGCCCGTGCCAAATACGTCTCCCCAGAATCGGAATTGGGGTGCTGAGCGGCAGCATCGGCTTTCCGCAGGGCACGTCCCACGCGACAGAGAGTTGCAGTCAGTACGTGGGGGAAGACAGGACGGCAATCTTCCACCTCTTCCCCTGGCCAGCTGGCCAGCGTCGGCCTCGTCTCTACTCATTGCAGCAGTAAAAGTCGCACTCGGCGATCTGCGAGAGTCAGCATCCTGGGTACCATCCGGGGCAGTCGGGTTTGGCGACACTGACCAGCTGGGACTCCGGGTTGATGATGTTGTTCGGCCCGATGTATGCCGGGTAGCCCTTGTCTCGGCAATCTCTCTTGGCCGCCTCGGACAGGCCGTCGCAGGTGTAGAGGGCCTGCACTCTGATGGGGTTGTAGGTCAGCTTCTGCGCACACGTCTGCTCGGCGGCGACGAGCGCGGCGGCGCCGAGGGCGACGAGGAGCGGCGCGAGCTGCATCGTGGATCGTGGATCGGTCGGGAGGCGAGGGGCGGCTGCGGGAAGCTGGCGCGGAGGCGGCTGTCTCTTGGTTGGCTTCACAAGGTGTGAGTGTATTCTGGTTTGGGTTGTAGATGATTCTGANGGGGGGGGGCAAGAGAGAGAAGGAGAGAGAGAAGGAGAGAGAGAAGAGAGAGAGAAGAGAGAGAGGGAGAGAACCAAGTACTCGAGGGCTATGGCAAGGCCGTCAAGTGTCCCTGAGATTCACTCTCGTCATCTGCCTTATATGTGACCCCAACACCACCTCCCTACCGCTGCGGCTGCTCGGCGCGACAGGGACTTGGGCGACGCTCTTCGTCTCAGCCGAGCGGTGGTACTCGACGATACTTTGCCGAGCCGTCGCGTGCGGATGCCCTCGGCACGGTCGGTTTGTTTACATGTCGCCAAGGGCAATCTGATACTCCCCCCGCCCATTACGTCAGATGTGCAATGTGTCTGGTGGGGGCCTGAGCCGGGCTGTGTACGAGGGGCGAGACGACAGGTTTCACGCGACCTGGGGGAGGTCTCGTACCGCGCTCGTACGGAGTAGAGCAGAACATGTACATGTACATGTATATATATATATATATACATATGTACATATATACACATGTACATACATACATATATACACATATATACATACATATACATACATATATACATACATACATACATACATACATACATACATACATACATACATACATACATACATATATACATACATATATACACATATTATGCATACATATACTGTAAATACCCATCGGAACGGTCGTGATGTAGTTCCCCCTTTCACATACAGCTGGGGAATATGCAGTCACTCCCGCGCGTTGTCTATTACCCCATACTGACCAGGGGCCCTAGAAATCCGAACTTGGGTAGATTATGATTCGTACTATTTCGAGCAACACTGAGTGATAACTGTTCCTAGACGATAAAAAGTAGCATGATGCTCGTCCGTCGCCGACCGGGTCCAGTTACGCATAGAGTGCCAGGATCCGTCTTGCATCCTCGTTGGCCAGGAAAACAGATGGTGAGAGAGACCCGAGGCAAAAGACGCCCGCCGAGCCTTTCGCGTCCGGACCCAGAGGACCCAGAGGACCCAGTGATCTTCTCGATTTCAGCATGGATCTGTCTTGCAGTTCTACGCTCGACAAGTGAGACGGCGAACACTCTCCCTCCACAGTCTGGACATCTGGCCCCGTCGGTTCGCAGAGTGAGCAGAGGCGGCGTCGGCGCAGCGGTGCAGGATGCGATCCCCATGGAGGGAGGGGTGCCTGGTTAGCCTCACGCCATTTCAACCGCTTCCCACTTGTC
>JAENRP010000217.1:7470-73973 GCA_024741835.1 Diplocarpon mali
TTTTTTGATGTGAATGATCCCCGGTTGTGCCAAAATGGGTTTCCTAGTTGTCCGATTGGTTCGTATCGTGCGGAGCAGTGGGATACGGGATGGGACAGGCACGGGAAGGCGTCCGGTAGGATCTGGATGCTTATGTCTGCCAATAGAAGAAGAAGCGCATTCTGCTCTTTGGATTTGCGAATGGATACAGCCTGTGTTAGAGTCCCCTGCTTGCCGGTCTGCGTGCACAAGAGTAAGCTTGCCTTGGACGCGTCGGGAGTAAACAACACCTGAGCATGGTCGACGGGCCGCCGCTTGCTCGAAGCGAGCCGTGCCAGCGACGCGGGGCCGGCCAGGCGGATCTGGGGTGCGGCAGCGCGGCCCAGGCCCACAAAACCCCGGGCACGTGTTGATTGGGGGTCTCGGTTAACATCCTCCGGCTCACGTCCTACGGACAACATCCTCCGGTAGCTGGACCACGCAAAAGTTGGTTCTGCTGCCTTGCACTGCACCGCCGTACTGGCTGGTGCTCGAGCCGCAAACATGACCCCGAGATCATCCTGACGCTGTATTTGCGAAGGGTTCAACATGTTGGGTGCGTGCTGTGAGCTGGGGTTCCCGAGAACGGGACATGTCAGCGGCATGCAGCACACCTCTCGAGACGTGACCTCCGGGGCTTCAGAGCAACAGGATCATGAATCATGTAAGATTCTCTCTCTCTCTCTCTCTTCCCTCCCGGCCTTCCGAATATCTCGTCGGATGTAAGCATCAAAGACACTCACAAGGAGGTAACCAAGCAGGTCACCACAAGGAGGTAAACAACAATAGAGATCCCTTGGCGAGGAGAGGGAGCAAGGCCCGAGGCGTCCTCCCAAATCGTCACGCCGCAGGGGTTGGAGAGGATTAGAACCGGCATTAGAATATTCGCTGCGGACTGGTTTGGACTGGCTTGAATCGATCCTACTACATCATACGAGCAAAGACGGCCAAGCCAGCCGCCTCCATGACGCCGACAACCGTGTGCATGACGACGGGGAACCTCTCGTCCCTTACCTAATGGAGAGCCGCACCTGGGTGACGGTCTGGTACTCGCTGCGACGGTGTCCCGCAAGCGAGGGCGGGCACGTGAGGCCAGGCCAGGCAAGGGGACGGGCAGCGGGGATCCTGCGCCAGGCAGGGTCGGTCACGGGATATCTCCCTCGGGAGGTTCGCAGGTATCAAGACAGGTAGTGAGGTGTTACCTGACCAAGGGATCTAGATACCTACCTGCCTGCCTCACCTCTCAGTGCTCCCCCGGCCATGTCGCCAGATATATCTCGAGCGTCGTGCAGCGGCAGTCTTTCCTGGCGGACCATGTTCGATATCGACGGCCGCATGTTCTGGCCGCAGGCTGGATCAGATCTTGGAGCTCTGGCGCTGGCGCTGGCGCTGGCGCTGGCGCGGGCGCGGGTTGTGGCAACGGCGACGGCGACGGCTAGTGCTATTGCTCGGGCGATTGCTAGGGCTAGGGCTAGGGCTACGATGATGATGATGGCTTCTTTCCGTCGGTCATCTCAGATGCACAGGTCCCTACCCAGGTATTTAACGGGTGTGCTTCGGCCCTGCGGTTGATCGGCTCTCTACGCCTCTCCCCCCTTCATCATCTTCAACTTCCGTCTTCTTCTTCTCGTCAGGATATCCAGCTCTCGCTCTCGCAGACCGCAAAGCCGCTCCAATATCAAGATGCGTGTTGCGACCGCCGCCGTGGTGTGGGCTGCCGCCACCATAACCTCGGCCGCGCCCACCAGGCGACAAGCCAGCTCTGACATTGACGCGGTCATCCTACAGTATGCGTTGACGGTAAGCACGTGCACGCAAATCCGTTTCCCACGTGACTCGCCCTCCCCCATATCCGACTCGAGACACCCCGCTCCACTTCTACACACAAGATGCTCACGATGCTCACGATGCCCACAATCCGACGATCCCCACGATCCCCACGATCTTCCAGATTCCCCTTCTCCCGGAGACCGACGGCTAATCCTTCCGCAGCTTGAACATCTGGAAAACGCCTTCTACAAAAGGGCCCTGAGCACATGGGACGTCAAGGCCTTCACCGACGCTGGCTTCTCGGAGAAGTTTTACGACGACCTCAAGTATGTGGCGCACGACGAGGAGGGGCACGTCGTCTACCTCGCAGCCGGGCTGGCCGCGGCGGGGGCTGCACCGGTCGCCGCGTGTGAATACACCTTTCCCATGACCGATCCCAAGTCTTTCGTTGCCTTGGCCTCGGTCATCGAGGGCGTCGGCGTCTCCGCGTACCTGGGGGCGGCCCCTCTGGTCACCTCGAAGGCCTACTTGACCGCGGCCGGGGCCATCCTCGTCACCGAAGCTCTGCATCAGTCCCAGCAGCGCGCTGCCATGGGCGAGACTCCCGCGGCCAATGTGTTCGGCACGCCGCTGGGCTTCAACGCCGTCTACTCCATCGCATCTGCCTTCATCACCGCCTGCCCCGCCAGCAACATGGCTCTGCCCGTCATGGCCTACCCGGGCCTGGCCGTGACGTCGGGCATGCCAACGGCCCAGGGGGCGCTCGTCAACCTGGTGCCCCAGACCATGCCCGCTGGGCGCTTCTGGGTCACGTTCGTCAGCGGACTCAACATCGCTGCCGTCGCCCCCGCGTCGACGCAGGCTGGCATGGTCATGGCCGAGGTCCCCGCGATGGTCGAGGGCCAGAGCTACGCCTTCCTGACCCGCGACAACTCGGGCAACCTGACCGACTCCAACATCATCGCCGGCCCGGCCATCCTCGAGGTCACGCCTCTGTCTCCCGTGTTCAACCTCGGCGTCAGCTAGGCGACGGCCGCCGCGGCGACGACAACACGGCACGTTCTGGACGTGCAGGCCCGTGACCGGGTCTGGGCCGCGAAGCCGTCTGGTCGATCGGTCCTCTCCAGGTTGGGCATTTGGGGGCGTTTTGGGTGTCGTGGCCATGGGCACTCGGCATTCGTGGAGTGGAGTGGCCCTCATGGCGTAACGTTCAATATTCAAACCACCTCTTCCCCCGACCTGCAGTGAGACCCTTGGACAGCGTGACCCTGGCCGCCGTGATCCTCCGAGTGCGATGGACGTATGCTCGAGAATGCCCTCGACGCCTCTGTAGCCGTGCTGCGTGGCCCAAGCCAGCATCCGGGAGGCCAGCCGCCCCGACCAAGCGCCCTCCCTCTCTCCGCTCGTCCGTTGCCCGTCCCGTTGCCCGTCCCGTTGGTCGACCGGGGGGTCTGCCCAGCAGGGAGCCTGGGGAGCTCGCGATGGGAGGGCCGCCTGCTCGCTCTTGCCGTGTTTTGTCACGTTACCAGTGCTCGCTCTCGCTCTTGCTGTGTTTTGTCACGTTACCAGTGCTCGCTCTCGCTCTTGCCGCGTTCGTCACGTCCCTGCCGCCTACCGGCGCACGCTCTCGCTCCTGCCTCCTCGCCGGCAGGGCACGAGGGCAGAAATGCCGCGTCAGGCGTCCAAGGCCGTCCAGCCATCCTCACGACAGCGGCGTCTCTCGTCAGCTCCGGCCACGATTCCCACGACACCTACGTCTCCGACAGGACAGCTCTGGCCACGATGAGGTTGCCCGTCGACCTCGCCGTGCTCGTCGCCGTCCTCTTGGCCCTCGCCGTCGATCCAGGTTCGACGCTTTGTGAGTGTGGCTATCGGGCGCTCATCGACACCGCGACCCGACCCCTTCGTGCCATCGAGCGGGATGTGGTCCTCGACGGAGCTTCCACCCATGGTCTGGCCAGCAGCGTCGTGCGGCGCCATGGCCTCGAACACGGTAATCTATCTACAGCCCTCCTCGTTCCGGTGAGAGGCAACGTCAGTCTGACCCACGTCCTTGCTAGTCGATACCAACCCCGATCCTCCAGCGGGCGACGGCGCACGCGCGACACCTTTCGTCTGGACCGA
Organism: Diplocarpon mali; assembly: GCA_024741835.1. NCBI lineage: Eukaryota > Fungi > Ascomycota > Leotiomycetes > Helotiales > Drepanopezizaceae > Diplocarpon > Diplocarpon mali. Next base: position 11,383 of record JAENRP010000217.1, read on the forward strand.
CCTGCTCGAGACCGACTTCCTCCACCTCGATGATATTTCCAAGGACACCGACTGGAGTCTGCAGAACTATAGCGTCAGCGCTCACGCCGATCGAGGCCCATATGGGTGCGTACGGGAGACGTTGCTCCATCCTCGGTGCCCCATCCTCCCAGACAAGCCGCATCCGCGCTCCCCTCCTCCCCGTCGCAAAGGCCCGACCGCCGCGGCGTCTACGGGTACTGACAGCTCCATAGTATGCGCTTTCTCCTGGAGGACGCCGGGCTGAACCGCCTTCCCAACATCCGCAACTGGACCGGCCCGGGAGAGAATGGTGGCGATCCGGGTCTGCAGCTTTCGGTCCAGGCTGGTGTGACTCCAGATGGCTTCACCAGCTGTGCCCAGATGAACTCGGTCCGGGATGATATGTTGTGGGGCAGCTACCGAGCACTTCTCAAGCTCCCCTCGGTCTCGGGGACATGCAGTGCCTTCTTCTGGGTAAGCGGCCCGATGTAGGAAATGGCCATCGGTCCGGTGCCCCCTCCCCCTCCCTTGGTCGAGACCGGGCTAATAGCACCGCCAAGTACTTCAACGACTCCCAAGAGATTGACATGGAGATTCTTTCCAGCCAATTCCACAAGGACAACAACACGTTCCTCATCAACCTCGTCCACCAATCCCCCCAGTCGGCATCCCAGGGGTTTAGTGTCATCGGCAAGGATTACCAAGTCGCCGATCTCCCGTTCGACCCGGCGTCAGGCTTCCACGAGTATCGAATTGATTACCTGCCGGGTCAGATCATCTTCTACGGCGATGGGCAAGTCATTGGGTCCATGAACAGCACCGTCTCACCGCAACCAGGTCACCTCATCCTCACACACTGGTCCAACGGCGACCAGGGATGGTCAGGCGGGCCACCGGTCGAGGAAGCTGTGCTCTCCGTGGCTTACGTCCAGGCCTTTTTCAACTCGTCGAACCCAACCCGGCAAGCTGACCACGCGAGACGCTGCCCGGACCCAACCGAGCTCGGAAGCATCTGCGACATCGAAGACTATCGCGAGCCCGCCAACGTCAGCAATCCGGCTACCAACGGCTCCTGGAGCCCTGCTATCAATCCTGGGTTCTTCTTCATGCAGCCCAACATGACTGGCAACCAGACCGTGTACCAGAGTAGTGCAGCTGGGTATGAGAGGGAGGCTACGAAGCAGGGGACCGCGAGGGTGTGTTTGTTCTTGGTAGCAGTGCTTCTTGGGACGTCTTTCTGATCGGTGACGGGAGCGTGCACGCAGGGATGTGGCGGGGTGTACTCCACCCGTTGGGTTCGTCAGCAGCATTCTCCGTGGGAATGGCGGCTCTCGTCTGTTTCATGGAGACCAAATTGTACGTATGGCCAAGCGGTGCTGATGTCCTCTCGTACCGAACGGGGGCCAATCTCTGCGGCTTACAGGTGAGCTCCTAATCGACGAGCGGGAGACAGTAATCCTCGTGAGCCGCCAGAGACTGCGGGAGAAGTTTGTCGGAGAAGGGGAAAATGTAACTACACCAAGAAATGTTATACCCTTGTGGCTGTCTGGCTCTCAAGAATCCAGGACCATGTTCCGCGGGAACCTCGAGTTCGGCCTTGGCCCACACCTGTCGTCGGACGGGGTGATGGGGAGGATCTGTGAATCGAACCCCGAGGATATCCAGGTGACAGGCGCAGAAGCCGAGCATCGCGGTGGCGATGGCCAGCTACCCGGCTCTCGACCACGCCTCCAGGTTCTGCTGCCCGACAGAGGGCAGAGAGGGCAGAGGATAGAGAGGGCAGAGGGCAGAGGGAGGGGGCAGAGGGAGAGGGCAGAGGGCAGATACACCCGGACTGGCGAGCTCATCCCTCCTGCTCTCGAAACGAGGAATCACTGTAGACGATCACGTGAAGAGACGGTCACGATCCTAGTAGGGAAGAGGGAAATGCGTGCAGGTGCAAAGTCGTCGGACCATCTACGCAGCAGAGAAATGTGCACAGCGGGAAAACACGCGTGCCAGTCGGTGCGGAGAGAGCCCGGTAGCGTGAATCAACCATCGTAAACAAAATACGAGGCACAGCACAGCGTACACGGAGAGAAAGGCTTCGACAACTGCTCGCTCTTTTTCGAGGGATCCTCCGTGACGATCCACGCCCCAGATTTTATCACTACAGAGACGAACCCCGCATTCATCAAGATCCGGGTCTCCCTATGCAGTCGACAGCGAGGCTCAGGCAATGATACATGCGCTGGAACCCTTCGACGTGTCTACGCGACGTACACATACATGTTGTCATCACCACGCTCGAGGTAGTCTTTGTCCAAAAGCTCTGTGCTGCGTCAGCCCATGATGTTCTCGGTGCCGAGAGGCCGGACTTACTGTCAATCTGTTCCTTGATCTCCGTCACCTCGACCGCACCCCTCTTCTTCGTCTGCGCGATAACCTCAGCAACAAGCTGCGCGTGAGGAAGCGACTTTCGACCCTTCATGATGCGCACAATTGCGGCTTGAGTCTCGTATTGTCGATCTTTTTGTACCCTCTCGTGTGTATCCTTGTTCTCCTCTTGCGTCTCCTTCAACTGGATCTGGTTGATTTTGATTCGGTATTTTGGATCTGCAAAATTCACATTCACAGTAAAGGTATCGGTGGAATTCACATCTCGACTCTTGGGATGTTTGGTCAGAAGGCGGATTTTGGCGCAAGCGAGTGACTGAAGAGTTCGCTTGAGCTCGGCATCCACTAGATTAGTAGCTGACTGGATGTCCTGGTATGAGAGACTCTGGTCCTCTGCTTCCGGAGCAAGATCATTGAAAAGGAGCAGGACAATTGCTTGAAAGCCGGACAGAACAAGTTCCTTCGTTCCTCTTCTGAAATGTGCTTTCATCACACTGTGCGCGAGGGCATGCTTCCACAATAGGCGCCGGCCACTGTGCTTGTGCACGTACTGTTGATCGTACTTCTCGATCTGCTTTGCCACCTCAGAGGGGATGTTAACTTCAACGTCCGGATAGGTTGGCCATGATGCAGCAGACAGAACGGAAACCTGGAGATCGATAGTCGGCCTGCTATTGGTTTCCTTCAGGTATTCCCTATACGCAGTCATTTCGTCTCGGGCAATTTCTTGGTCTTTGAACATCTGCTCAAGATTATGAGTAAAGCTGGAACCGCACTCAATCTTGAGTTTGGCGAGCATGTTGCGCTCCGCATCTTGACTAGCGCTTCGAGCCATCAAAAGCCTACGTGCGAGGTCCTTCTTGTAGAACGCCTCGAACACATCCTTCCCTTCAATAAACCGGAACAGCTCTAATGCTTGCTCCAGCTGTCGGTCAAGTTCAGCACCCTCATCGCCCGTGCTTGCCAAACCAAGTTTCTCAGCAGCATCTCGATCCTTGGCATCAGAGGAGAGAGACCGAGGGACCGCCTTCAAACCTCCACGAAGCAATGAATCCATATATTTGGCAATCATCTCTCCAGCCCTTGAAGTACCCGATATTGTAGTATTCTTTCTGTCATTAATGAAATTGCCAAATGCCTCCCGAAGCCCGTAGGCAAACGTTTCATCCTTCTCAAAAGCGTCACGAATCATTACGTCCATTGTCCGCTTCAATTCAAGCAGTCTGATGACCATCTGATCGCTTTTCTCCCTGTCAACGATGATGGCAGACCCGACAGATTTGATGTAGCTCTCGAAAGGTTCCTTCAACTCCTGCTGTATTCTAGATAGGCTCAGCCGATTGTAAAGTATCTTTAGTGTGGCCATGGCGTTGCCGTCAATAAGCTTAGCAAGGCCTTCCTTATCCAGAAGAATATTTGAACGCTGTTCAATGAGAATTGAGTGGGCAGAATCGTGCAGATTACGTTTCGTTGTGCTATCAAAATTATATGCGTCGCATCGATTGGCCTCTCGGTTCAACAATTTGTCGCAGTCCGAAATGTAGTCCTTCAGCCCGAATGCACTTCGCTCCTCTGCAAATCTCTCGAAGAAGGCGTTGCTACGTCTGAGCAGTTCTGGCTCGAAACCCTTCATATAGTTTCCGAATATATGAAGCATCAGGACCGATTCTTTCAGTAAATTACCATCAAACAGCTCTTCCTGCCTGCACCGATCATATTCGACAAGATCACACATGCCAGAGAATGCCACACCACCCATCTTACGCCCATCCTTTGTTTTTCCCTTAGTGAACACCGCATGTCGGAATTGCTGAATACTAAGGTCCTGAAGCTGGGGAAGCTCTGTCGTGTTAAGAAGATATGATCGGTCAAGGTAGCTGAAGATGGCTCTCAAGAGTGTCTGGTATCGGAAGTTAATCCCTATCTGTTCGTGCGAAAACAGCATATGCTTACTGATTTCTCACTCCATCTTGTCCAGAATCTTTGTATCGTCCGCAGTGCTTCTACAGTGCCTGTACCAGCTTCCTGCTCAAGCTGAGGAAGAAGCTCCTTCTCCAGGTATGTCTTGGAACGAGTCCTGAAATGGACAAACAAGTCTGCTGCCCGGCCTCTTCGACATGTTGATTCCACGCCTCGGAACAGTATATCGAGAGCAACAGCGGGCGACTGTCCATTGAACACCGACGTCAGAGCCTGGTCAAGCTCATTCCAAGTTCGAGTGTAGTAGTCCTCGAGTTCTTTCGACCGTGATGTGGTTCTCAGATTTTTGACTACCAGCCTCTTCGCTCCAGTGTTTGGCTGAAAGTTTGTTTGTGGCAGCGGCTTCGTTAGGTCAATGACCGTAGGCCGCTTCTCTTGGCCTATACTCTTGCTCATTTCCCCAGACAGGCCTTGGTCTCCAGCCGTCTGTGAAGTCTTTAGTCTTTTTGTAAAAGGGAGGTTGGATTGGGCTGTGGCACGCTCGCGGTCGTGTTCGGAAGTGGATGTTGGTCGATATGTAGCAGGATTTGACAGGGCTTGATACCTTCGTTTGCTAAGTGGTCGGGGCGGGCTTGAGGTGATTTCGGACAGATCCTCTGGGGACGGCATGGACACTTATTTATCCTTCATCGAGCATGAAGGCGTGTTATGTTTGTGGAGTTGGGTCGGGGGAGGTGCGGGAAGCTGCAGATGGTGTAGCAAGCAGCCTCGAAGAAGATAATGCCGGTCCGCGGAATAGCTGAGCAATTAGAGGCGGATATCATCACAATCGGTGGTCAGAGCTTCAAATCCAAGCGCGGCCGGTTGTTGAGTTCGAGATGACGCTCTGTCGACAGGGGCAGCCGACAGTACCTAGGTATTGGGTACTTGCGATAAGCCCCATATCGCCGAGATGTGGAGAGCGATTCGAAAATAACCTCGGGCCTGTCAATCAATACACCTACACTTTATAATAAGGAATTTTAGAGTAGCAAAAGCACCACGACGGGACAAAGCCGTAAGCTCTCGTAGGGTGGACCGTGACTGGAAAATAACAAGTGCTAAATCGCGAGCTCTGGTGTGTGAATAGAGACGTTAAGCTACGGCACGATGTTACAAAGTTTGCCAGTCAAAATTTATATCACGAGCTTGGTCTCCTTGAAACCTTCACTGCCATGTCTGAAATCCGTGTCATTCAAGATATAATATCAGGAGCTCTGTGTGAGGCAGCCTATCATACCCACCACTGCCTTCTTGTTCTACATCATCTATCTATGGTACAGTATATGTCCAGCATGCGGACCTTTCACGTGAACGTCACAAAGACTTTCTTCCTCGTCTGTTGCTTTTGTATCGTGTTATCCTCGAACTGTGGACTGTTAAAATCTGAGCTGCAAACTCGGAAGCTAGGGGCCTACATCAATGAAGTCGGCGACTGATATCAGGAGCATGTACGTCTCAGCAAGGTCATCAATGCCTTGATCAGATGCCCCAGCCCCAGCCCCTAGGCCAGCATACTTTTTGAGAGCTGCGAGTATAGAAAGTCTATTCTCAGACAGAAATCGTCGTCCTAGCTCGATAGTCTGTTGATTTTGAGAGCCTCTACTCAATATATTGGTGCATAAGATGCGTACCACGGCTGCCAGCAAGTTGTAATGTTTGTTAACAGCACCTGGACCATCAATATCTAAGCAAATTAGCAAAATCCCATGATGAAGGAGAGCCTGCATACCAACACCGAGGTCGGGGTCAATGGCGAACAACCCTGAAGCTCTAACGGAGTTGAACAGCCCTGCGCTCAAAACAGCGGAAGCACCAAGCCGGGATTGAGATAAGCTCAACAAGAGAGCAAGTCTGGCGTGGCAATATGACAGATACATGTCAACGTCTGCTATGATCAGTAAGTCTGCAGACAATCGAAATGGAGGGCTTACCCTCAACAGCAGTAACCTGCAATTCAGCCGACATGCTTTGAATTGACTCAACCAGGATACTGATAAAGTTCAAACGCGACAGAGATTCAATTATATACTTGGAGTTTTCTTGTTTCCCTAGTTTAACCAGGGCACACAGTACGAGTAGTGCAGTGATGCGGTAAGCTCCTTCGCCTCCATGAGCATCGTCGCACACACAGTCGATAAACCGATCACCAGCTGACTTGATAGTCTGAACACTGTGCCGTCGAGGGAGCCCGGAAATGCCAGTCAGATCCGCCATACCCGACAGGTAACGGTGACAAATGCTATAGTAATGTTCCTTTAAGGAGACCTTTGACCCAAGCGTACTGATCGCTCTTAGTGATACTTGGAATAGGTGGAAGAGTCGATCGCTCACCAACGCTCCTGTGCCGCCTTTTTGGAAAGCCTCGGAAGTGAAGTCAAGATTGAAAATAAGAGCCTTAGCAAGTCTGGCGAGCTGCAAATCTTCATCGACAACTACAGTATTACCTTCCAACCTCGGCATAATGACTTGAAGAGCTCTCAACACGAATGATATCTTAGTTGGCCCATCGAACTCGCCACATGCAATCATGACAAGAGTCAGTTGAACCCAGGCTTTAAGTACTGCTAACCGGGCAATACCAAGGTTCGTAATCTGGTTGTCCTGGGTATAGAATTCCAGGAGCTGCTGGGCCTGACTGTTTACCAGTGCCACATCCTGCGACTTTTCCAGTCTATTCGTCTTGGTGAGCTCTGCTCTCCTTAGAACAAGGATTTCTTCGATCTTGCTCAGGTCGAATGAAGACGACGCCGGATTTTCAGCGTCGTCTAGACACGCGCGGAGATCGATCTCACTGAACCAGGGGACATTTGGAACACTGAGATTACAATGGAATTCAGATCCCATGAAGTCAAAAAGATCGAAAATCGTTGCGTGGTCGATCTTCTGGCCGTCGTCGAGTGTAGTAGATCCCAAGAGAGTCTCCAACATCCGTTGTTTCCGCAAGGGAGAGTGGTTGCGTACAATCTGGTGGAGTTCTGCCGACAGATATTGTAAGACTAAGGCTCGTCGGCTGAGGTATTCAGCCAGACAAGTTGCCGATGTATTAAGAGAGAATGTCGGATCCGAAACAGCTAGTCCATCCCAGAATATTTCAGGCTGAATAACCTCTTCTTTGACGAACATGATAAAGAAAGCATCGTTGGCCTGCATTTCTGACATGACTAGCTTGGATGACATTGGTGAAGACCAGAGCTCTCTCAGGACATGCATAGCTTTCAGCTTCAGAGACACCAGCCATAGCGCTACTCCTGTGTCATCCCCAGTAGGCAACTGCAATACAAGACCGAGGATTGTATGGAAGAGAGAAACCCCACGGCTGAATGAACCATTAGCATCCACACTAACTCCTGCCAGACCACACTGGAATCCAAGTAACAAATGAGCGATAGTGGGCTGGCCGGAACCAGCTCGTAGGCATGCAATTAGAAAATCGAGAATGTGAACTTTGGTGATATAAGCGGATGATTGAGGTCCCTGATTGACATCAAAATCCGCTTCCATCTCTTGAAGAAGGATTTTCGAAATTGTTACAGCGTCATCTTCAAGAGCAGCAAGTGCCTTGTTCCGATCTGATCCCCGCCCAAGACCCGCACTAGGCGGATATGAAAGCTTTGGGGATGCTGACAACTTTTCAAGGAGCTTCAAAGATGCGATTACAACCTCCACGTGCCCGGTGCCACAATACCGACCTAGGTCAGAGATTATTGAAAGATTGTTGAGAATGCCATCTTCGAAAGACGTGAATGCAGCATTTGGGACCGGCGCTCTTCGGTAGTTTGGTAGAGTTTTGATCAGCGGGCGTATAATGTCCAGGTAAGTGGGCTGAAGGTCTATGATCGAGGTGATAACACGAATACCACGTAGTAAGCACAGTATCAATGGCGAATCTGGTGCAGCAGAAGCGACGTCCGCTGCATCATGATGAACTGAAGCAAAAACCGCAGCCATAACTTTAGCGTTAAACATCCACTCCATTACCCGTGAAAATGGGTGAAGCAAGACATAATTCTGAAGACTGGAAGCTTGAATGGCAACATCGACAGAAATATTTGATTGACTAGCGAAAATTACCAGGTCCTCGTTGAAGGTATCCAGACAGGTTGCGATGAGGTCCAAACATGAAAGATGTAATAGTCTTACATGCGCTATGTCATTCAGTTCCGAGACTCGCTCTGCAAAGACATATCCAAGAGCGAAATCGATGTATGGGTCAATGCCAGGTTGGCGAGTGGAAATTCCAAGAGTCTCTGGGAAAGGCAGCTCATCATGCAAGCCAGTCTCATCATGGTATGGCATTACAAGAGCATGCAGGAGCTGCACAAATGCATTTGGCTCTTCAAACCCTGACGATATGCCTTTAAGGATGGCGCCCATGGAAATAACCGAAGTCGGTATTGCAATTGAAGCTTTGGGTGCCGTAACTCCAGAAGAATAACCACCGGATATCCAAACATCAAGAGCCGCCCAGATGTATTCACCAGCCTCTCTAGTTTTATGACTAAGAAGAGATCGCAAAGTCGTGAAGGCGCATGCTCTCAGCCTCGGCTGAATTGCACTGCTGGCGAGCTGGAAGAGCAGGTCAACAATATGAAATGTAGGATGCTGAGCTAGGAAGGCTCTGGCTGCTTCGCTCTCAGAACATAGTCGGGTAATAAGTCGCAAGTAACATTCCAGCATCATGGCTGACTCGGGTTCTGTCTCTGCTAGATCAATGTTTGGTTTGCCATTCCGGAAAGTTTGCGGCTGTGGTAAAGCTGGCCGATCGCGGATTTTGGATGAGAAAAATGTAAGCTCTTTAAAGATCTGGTTCCACGTCAAAGAGTGCGTCCTTTTCATTTTGCCCGAGGATTGCGTCCCATCATCCAACAAAAATTGATGGGCGGCTGTTGCACAATCCTCGTTCTCTGCGATAGCTTGAAGCATTTCGCAGAAAGCACTGACAAGAGGTGTTGATGCTCGCTTAGATGCCCAGTGAACAAAGCCAAGAAGTGCCCCATCTGGAACATCCCAGAAGCCGTCGTACGCTGCCTTTGGTCGCCCTTCGAATGCATAGGATATAATCACAATAAACTTCTCAAGGTCAAGGTCATGTTCGTGCTCTTTACTAAGCTGACGTTGTTCGTCCTCATCAACGCGGAGCTTTCTCAAAACATCCGGCAGATTCGTGATGAACGCTTCGATGAAACCCTCAAGCTGCTCCATTTGTAGCTCCTGAAAGACTTGGGAGAATGGTATAGAATCTGCCGAGATGATAGGGGCCTTCCGTTGCAGCCACTGGCGGAGACCATGACGAGCCGGGTCGTGCCATTCGGCAGCCTTTACATCTGCAGATATGGATAGTATAAAGTCGAATGCTCCATCTTTCAAGGCATCTGAGAATTGCTTGGATCGTTGTATCGCTTCTGCATCGTGGTCAGTTCACAGGTGAGGTCATTTCTAGCGATGGATCTCACCGTCTTCCAATTGATTGTTGGGTATACTTCCGTCGGAATGTTCAGTGTACCAGCTGCTGTACTCGGCGAGCCACAGCGCCCGAAAGGCAGCGTGAACGTACGGCAATGCCCATGCGTTTTTCTCGTCGATCCGTTCAAATATCTTGTCGTTCAATGCTCTTGCATCTGCAAGCTCTCTTCCTCCCCCCGCACCCCCTAGACGTGAGAAGAAGGCCGAGACGGCCGGGAAGTAGTGCACTTTAGCATGGTTAACAGTTTGATGACCGAATAGAATGCCGGTATCAATGCAGCGGATAGCAAAAATTTCGAGACAGGAGAAGTGCACGTACAAAGCAAGCTATCGTATTTATCAGCCTTTCTGAGAGTATTCTGAACCCGTTCGAAATCAACTCCCACTGCAAGATTTTCCTTCACCAAGTATACCATGATTATACCGAGCGATTCGTGCTGTTTTACGAGACTAACTCGCTGGTATTCGACGATTTCCATAGCCTCTGCTTGTTGTGCTGGACCCATGAGAGGCAGCCGATTCAGACCATCCACGACGAGTTGCAGACTCTTCTTGATATCATCCATGCTAGAGAGGCATCTTTGCGCATATCTTGCTGCCCCATGATCTGGTTGGATTATCTGGGCCACGAGGGACTGAAAATCTCCCCGTAGAGCCTCGTTTAGTTCCTCATCTGTGGATAGCTGAAGAAGCAACTGGAGGCAGTCTAGCACAGTCTTTCGTCGCTGATGAAAGCGTACAATCGAGTTCGTGAGGCCCGATCGTCCTGAGGAATCCGACTCATCTTGAACTTCAAGAAAAATCTGCGCAGCGTCGAGCTCGTCGAGATTTAACTCACTGGATAATTGCAATACGCCTTGTTGAAAGTCGTCATTAATCATATATTGGTCGCCCGCAATATCAAGCTTGCCTAAATATCTTGAGCTGCAGCGCATTAAATGACAGTGAGTCCATACCTTCTGCTAGGCTCAGTCGACTTTGTTCATTCCGCGGCTTTTTGTCCAAAAGGTTTCTGAAATCTTTAATGTGAGCATCAAGTTCCGCCCCCAGCCGTTCGATGCTCGATAACCGAGACTCTGAGAGGGCTAGGAGGTCTGTGTATAGATCTTGAAGACTTTCCAAGCTGCTCACTTCCGCCATTGTCCAACTCGATGCGCCGAAAGGCACAGGCAGGCGTTCGTCGCAGATGAGCCCAGCATAGGTTGGCAAGGGCCTCAGAACACAGAAAAATATGCAACCGAGGCGATTTGCGTGGTGTTGAAGGTGCTAGTTGGGCGTTGCGGGGGTGTTCAAAGAACTTGATGCTGAAGCTATTAGACAAATGAAGTGCCAAGCATTTGTTGATTTTCAAGTATAGCTCGCGTTTACCCAAACGCGTTTTTGTGGGGTAGAGACAACCTCATGATTACCCCATTTGGACGGGCACTGGTCAGTAACCATCTGGTGACCAGATGCGGCTAGTTTTTGCTGCTGCGCTTCTCTTCTTGACGCTATCGACGTCGCATTAGACACAACGCTTCTTCTTAGGATTATCACTCAGGACGCGCAACCAAGCTTTGATGCTTACACCCTCCGAGCCATCCACATACCCTTCCCTCGCTGCAACATAAACTCGAGAGGGCCTCTTTCAGTTCTGCCTTCCACATCTACCTATGTTCGCACATACCCAATGAATAGCGATGATCAATTGCTGCTCTATGCAACATCGCACAAGATGGGCGGTAACCCCAAAAGTGACAGCGATATTCGCCTTGATCGAACACTAGGTGCGGCTAATTGCTTATTCTTTGGTCTTCTCTGGGCTGCGTTGTATGCCCTTGCGAACAGAACCCGATATCATGCTGACTCTCAGCAGAAGCATGCCGGGGCACTACACAGAAATCCCGCTCTGATGGAATGAGAGGTAAGATCCCCGAAAAGCAGCAGAACGAGAACGAGAACGATTCTAATGGCTTCTAGACCTGAAAGCCTTCTTTGATAGAAGACACAAAGCATCAAATGTGTAAGCTGAACTCTTTTTTCCTCGTAATATCGAGACACTCTGTTAAACAGACTACAAGTAACGTACTATCCGACAAGTCTTATCACAAAATCTACGAAGTTGCCTTCCAGATGGCATTGGCTGAAATCGATGTCTATCGGGTTGCAGAGGGCAAAAACACTCGAGGGACAGCAGCGACACGCCTCGAAACCTGTGGTGATGTGGTACGGACGGTGATAAAAGCGGGAGCCCTTAAACTAAAGGAGAAGACCGTTGAGGCAGTGGTGGAACATATCACCCAAACTCTTCAGAAGGAAGATGGTGGATACTACGAGCCCCTCCTACAACCATACCTCAAAGCTTTGACTGCGCTATTTGAATTCCAGCCTAATGTGGAGCGCTTAAAGCCCGAAGTCTGGTTGCAGGTCGTAGACTTTTGCATCCAAGGACTTACCACATATCTGGACGAACATGATGGCGACGTGCCTCGCAGCTTCTCGGGAAACGGAGCAAGTCATCCATCTGGTTGTATGACAAAGTCTAGCCATGCACGAAATCATGAGGGCTCATTGAACAGACAAAACGTTGAAGAGATTTTGCAGACCCTGCACTTACTTCTCTCCGCGCCCCAAACCCCTTTGGCTAGTCGGTACGTGGCGATTGGCAATGCAACGATCCGGCTATTATTGCTACTGGGATCTAGCGCAAGCCAACTTCATCAAGTCGCATTTTCTATCCTAAATATCGTCTTGGATTTTTCTCGTGAAGAACGGGTCACATTTTGTCAGTCTGCCGCTCAGGATATCCTTCCCGTGATCTGCCGATTGTGGCAGGGAAAAGCGTTGGCAAAGGACGAGATGCTGAATTCAATTAGAGACGAGATGTTGAGTCTCATATTTTCCGTCCACTTACATTTAGAGCGTGCTCTCATGGATGAAGATACACCTGATGATCTTACGTCGAAGTTGGAGGAACTGTTGGAAGCCTTCAAGGCGGATTACGCCAAACGATCAGATCGTGACCAGTTACAATTGGACGACTTAGACATGGCAGATTTCGGAAAGAAACACGAGGACATACCTTTTTACCTCTACCTATTCCAATTGAGACCGCATAACCTTAAAGCCGAACGTAATTGGGCGATTCTTCGAACAATTGGCATTATTGAGCGTCTTGTATGTATAGGCCAGCAGCGAATGATATCAGCTATAAATGCCAAAGATGTTAACGGCGACGATCATCCTCGCAAACGGCAGCGTATGCTTCGTTACTCAGATCGACTCCTGGACCCATTGAGAGCCAAAGATGAAAACCTACGGCTAGCAGGTTTACAGATCGTGCCCTTCGTGCTACAGGACTCACAGATTCCAGCTTCTGCGCTTACGGCCCTTTTGACACAATTACGCATCTGCGCTGGTGACAAACGTGGGAATATTTCTGCATGGGCTTTGCTGGCGATTGCAAGGTAAACAAATTTTTATTCGCAAGCACCAAGCTATCTGACATATCAAGCAGCTGCACGTCTCAAAATTCCATGAAAGGACTCAACTCAGGAGAGTTCTTGCAGCTCTGGCATCTTGGCATGCGATCACTGACCTTTTCAGCTACATGCCGTTGCGCTGCTCTTCAGCTTCATGCAATGATTGCTAATAGGCTTGTTCAATACCGTGACATTGCTGAAGACGTTGGTTCAATTATCACTTCAGCAGATATTAGTGGTCCGGTGGTCCTCTGTGATTCAAGCATATTCCTGATGGTGGATTTACTGCATACCAGAGTGAGAGAAGCTCCTGGTGCAAATCTAACGACGGCATCACATGTCATCAGATGGATATTTGCCAGGTGGAACCCGGGTTTGTCTAATTCTGCAAAGTATACCTTTAATTACTGACAATCAAAAGATGACGGAAATTTTGCAGCACGTTACTCCGTCCATGTCCAACCACAGAATATAATGGCTCTGATTCGAACATGCCTCGGGCTCCGTCGGGTCAGTCCATCTAAAATCGTAACGATTCCCTGTGGTCTCCTTGCGCAAGCATGGCTGCATCATTTGCGCAGCCAAGAAACCATCCGATATCTCTTGCTTCTAGAAGATGTAACAACTAGTGCTACGGCATGTCTATGTCAATCGTGCCCTAACTACTCGGAAGCTGGCGATATCGTTTGCGTCACCAACACCGCCCACTTCCACGCTGCCAGAAGGCTTGTCCTTGACCTTTTGCAGCCAAAAGTCCGTGATATTTTGCAAGCTTGGAAGTCTTACCTAGTCGATCGCTCCTCCTTGGTATCTCCAGATATGTTTCGCAGCGCAGTACATAGTTGCATTACTTCGTTACTTATTATGCCTCATTTTACTGGCGAGACTCTACCACATTTACACAGCCTAGAAACAGACTTGCGAGATTTTACGATTGAAATCAGCGGCTTCCTAGCTGCGGCCTTTTCCAGGGATTCCAAAGGAGCTCAAGGTCTGAAGGAAACCTTGCTTCAGTCAGTTCAGCCTCATCTCCCTCCATGTGGATCATTTGAATTTGCTCAGTTAACGGAATCGGCACCCCATCTGCTCGAATTTTTCATCACAGCCTCCGAAACTCTAAGTCGATCCTTGGCCGACGCGGTGATAAGTTCTTCGAAGACCGATGTCGACATGATGGATGTTGACGATGATTTTCAAATCGGAGACATCAGTACAAGAGCAGAAGGGGAGAGGGAAGAGATGCCGAGGAAAAATTTACCACTGGAAAGTTGGCCAGGATCTTTCAATCTTGTGGTCACAGGCCACCTAGCATTGATTGCTGCAATGAGTGTCATGCCAGACTTTGCAGGTTTTGTACCGTCTTCTTTCGTTGACCATTTACTTTCACTTGATGATCAGCAATTCATGTCTAGTCGACTTTTGCTGCAGCATGTTATTGTCTCAAATCTTGTCCTAAACGGCACTGATGCGTATAATATCCTTGAACGGCTCGGATCTATTCTGTCCAGTAAGGATTACGCGCGATGTGAAGTGGCCATGAGAATGTGTCTCGACATTATGATTGGCTTAGGGCCTCTCTGGTCTGCAGGAGAGGCGACAAAAGTAGCTGGTGTAGCTTATCAGATGTATGACTGGTTCATTACAATTGCTCTCGAGAAAGATTTGGCTTCTCCTGATGTCCAAAAAAGTCTGGCTGAGCTACTATTGTTTCTCCTACGAGCCAATCCCGAATATGGAGCCTCGAAAGTACCACGGGTGGAATCGCCCCGCTCAAGCCTTTTTAAAATCATTATGAGAGGCAGTATGTCGGTCAAGTTCTATGTCGGCAGTCAGATCTCTCAAATATTCGATCTATTCATTCTCAAAGACCACGAGGAGATCTTCGCAGATGTCTTGGAAACACTGCCAAAAGACTCGGGATTTTCCGAAGGCATCTCCTTTCGTCTCTATGTACTGGCAAAGTTGGCCTCTCGTTGGTCTACTTTGCTTCGTCGCTGTATCTATTACCTATTCGAGGCACCCGGAAAGATGCCAAATTGTATCCATCACGCTACGAGATGCATGAAGGGAGTTGCGGCGGCATTGAAAGTCGATGGGCCTAAGGATCTATTCGCGCTATTCTCTTCACAATTTCTTTACACATGGCTAGAGGATGGAAAGATCGAGGACATACCATTTGGCATCTTTGGCTTTGCAAGTCTTAGAGACCTTGTCGAAGATGCCAAGGAAGAAGCAACATCGCTGATGATCATGCGTGGTAATGATAAAGCGGCAGAACATCTGGCACGTATACTCCATGTCAGCTATGTCGATCTGCTTCGGACGTGCTTCGCGAAAATCATAGCTTATTCTGTGCTCTATGATGTGGGTCCGCCCCCATCTGGCAGCACGAGTCGCAACACTGGGATAGCCAGAATGAAAAAGCAACTGGGCGGAAATGTCTTTGCCGAATGTCTGAATCTACAGTTTGCAGACATACTAACTATTCTGTTCAATACCATGTCCCAGGAGATGCAAGCGAGGAAGTACTTCTTGAAGGACGAAGCTCTGCACTACGCTGCCAAGATTCTGGACCAGATCACATCATTCGGCGCAACCGAAGCAACTCTACCACCAACTCAGCAACCAGCGTTCAGCGTCAAACGCTTGATAAGCAGTATCACGAAATTGTGTTTACATACAAGGCACGAAGCTACAAACCTTTATACTCCAGCATTGGTTGTTTCTATAGCGAGGAAACTGCTCAATGGGATTCATTCGGCCCTGGGCTCTCTACACGCATGCACTGTATTGAGAAAGCTTCGGATCTTAATAGCCCTTGCTGGTAAGACGGCAACTGAGGGCTACCCACTTGAAATGCTTCTGCAATCGATGCGGACCTTCATCGCCGACCCCGAGTGTGCCGAAGATGCCATTGGTATAATCAAGTACTTGATGACTGCTGGCAGCAATGGGCTTCTTCAAACTCCCACATCCATGGCCGGAATTTCATTGTCATTACTCGGTTCTCTTCGCATAATCTTTGACTCCCAGAAAGCCAGTACAACCCAAGAAAGTCAACACCAAAACACGGTATCCAAGGCGCAGGATTTTCATGCGTGGCTCGGAGAGTATCTAGAAAATTATAATTCGCCACTACTGAAAAGCCAGTCAAGACCAGATTTCAAGAAGCTGGTTCAAGCGGCGTATGAAATTAGGGCACTCGGCAATGCCGACAAGGAATCGGCAGAGAGTGACCTCTTAGTTCAACTTCTCAAAGATGAGCAAAAAGGCGGAGTGCTACTAGATCGGCCTTCAAGGGAGCTTGCTTTGTCGATGCTCAGTTGCGACTTTCGAAGCCCGGAATCATTCCGGACCGATGTTTTGGGAAATGATAGCCAATCTATCGACTACGCTGCAGTGGTATGGAAGTCGTGCCGGGGCTCGGCGAGCAATGCATATCTTTCATGGGCCGCACGAGTAATGGGCAGAGCTTTTGCTGCATCTGGCCAGGTTCACGGAGAGCTCCTAAAAGAGTCTACTCTGTCTCAAATATCTAACTTGACGCCGACGCTAGACGGATATGAAGATTCGATGTCATGTATACTTAGACTTCTGAGAGAGCTAACATTGACGCAATCCGCCCTAAATGCAGGTCTCGCCGAAACTGCACTGCGAGTCATTTTGTCTCACTCTGATGGACACACCTATCGGAAAATTTTGCCAGATTCTCTCATTGTTGCCTCAAGTTGGGAGCCTTTTCAGATTCCACCTTCCGACTTGGTATGTCATTCCGCAGCGCAAATACCACTACACGAGATGCTAGATGCAGAGGCTATTCTTGACGATAATTGGCTTCGGAGTTTATGCATCGCCGTTGCTCAAGCCATTCCCGATGAGCCTTTCCTACACACCCTCGTCCCAATCTTGCTTAAAGTTCCGGGGTTTTCGGATCGTGCCTTTCCTTTTATTATCCATCTGGCCATATCATCTCCACTCCAGGATCATCGGGTTTGGAAGAAAGATCTCTCCTTCGCATTCGGGCGGTGGTTCGAGAGTAGCCATAATATCGACAGGAACAAAATGAAAATGCTGCTCAACACAATTCTTTATCTGCGAACTCAGCAATTGCTAGGAGAAAAGTCTTTGGCTGATCGTTCTCATTGGCTTGATATTGATTTTCTCAAAGCCGCTGCAGCTGCTGCACAGTGTGGAATGTTCAAGACTTCGCTGCTTTTCGCGGAAGAATATTGTGCTGTGCCAGAAAGATCCTCAAGGCGCTCCTCGGCTGTTAGAGACAGACAGGAGAATTCTAACCTTTTTAACGAACTGCTACTCAACATTTTTGAGAACATCGATGATCCCGATATGTATTACGGGATCCAGCAAACCGCCAGTCTGAGCACCATTTTGGCGCGATTTGAACACGAAAAAGATGGGCCGAAGAGCCTGGCGTTCAGGGGCGCACAATATGACAGCCATCTTCGACACCATGATCCCAAGGCAGCTCAAGACCTGCAATCGCTGGTAAAGTCTCTTGATGTTCTGAACTTAAATGGTATATCCTCCTCTCTCTTGCAAACGCAAGAAGGTGTTGGCATGACATCTGCAGCCCTTGAGTCAATGTTCCGCACAGCTCGCAAACTGGAGCAATGGGACATACCGGTCACAAACTCTGTTAGTAATAATTCAGTGACTATTTACAAGGCATTTCAGGCTGTTCATATGGCTTCAAAGAAAGACGCCGTTTTAAATGCCGTGAACGAAGGGCTTGAGAGCACTATGAAGATTCTAGTCCAGGAGGACTTAAGTGCGAGTGCGCTGCACAGTACACTGCAGACTTTAGCCGCTTTGGTCGAAATGGACGAGATTTTTGCTTCTCGGGGCTCGATTCAATTCGAGGAGATGCTAAATAGGTTCAGAAATCGTGCTATATGGATGAAGACTGGAAGGTAGGAATTTCGGTTCCTCTTTGGGGTCCCACAACTAACCTCGAGTAGTTTCGACGATATTAGCCAGATACTTTCTTGTAGAAGCACGACTCTTAGCACTTTGAGCCGCGAGCCTCATTTACAGCGAATTATGGCCCTTCGACCAATCGATACCAGGATCGTTGAAGTTGAAACCGCATTGCTATCTTCTACTCTCAACCGGGCCCACGGCGCTGTTCAGGAGTCGCTGTCTCTAGCTACATCTATGATGCATCTCATCGAACCTTGCCACCAGGTGGGCGTCGTTCCCGAAGTTGCAATTCAACTGGAAGCTGCCAACGCCCTATGGGACCAAGGTGAGATGGCTTCATCAATTGGCATGCTTCAGGCTCTTGATGATCATCAAGCGCTCAAAAACCAGACGATTACTGTAGGTAGATCAGAGCTCTTGACCAAGATAGGTTATCGAGTCTCTGTGGCAAGGCTCGAGAAAGCCGAAAACGTCATAGAAAAGTATCTTCGACCTGCCTTGAAGGAACTGCAGGGACGAGCAGAAGGGGGTGAAGCTGGAAGGGTCTTTCATCAATTCGCTGAGTTCTGCGATCAGCAGCTCCAAGACCCAGACAGTCTCGAAGACCTCGAAAGAATGGAAAAGCTCACCAAGCACAAGGCCGATGACGTTCAAGAATGGGAGAAGGTCCTCCTGAAGACACCAAGCGGTGCTATAAAGGAAAGCTACAAGCGATCATGCGCAAGAAACAAAGCATGGTTGAAAATAGATCGCGAGGAACTGAATCGTCAAACTGCAATCAGAGATGAGTTCTTGCGGCAGTGTCTCGAAAATTACCTGCTAGCTTTGGCTGCATCTGATGACCACGACAGTAATGCCCTCCGCTTCTCTGCACTATGGATGGGTCATTCCGAGAAACAGCTTGCCAACGATGCTGTCTCAAGGCACCTAAGCAAAGTTCCAAGTCGTAAATTTGCACCACTCATGAATCAGCTTACCTCTCGGCTTCAAGACTCAAAAGCGAAATTTCAAACGCTGTTGTTTACTCTCGTGTTGCGGATCTGCACAGACCATCCATTTCATGGAATGTACCAGATATATGCCGTCATGAGGAGTTATGTCAATCCGAAGGATGAATCTGCAGTATCAAGAAACGCCGCGGCAACGAGGGTTTCTGGTCGCCTCGGGCTGTCAAAGGTGGCACAGACTTGGACGGCACTGCAGACTTGTAGTAGACTCTATACCAAGCTAGCCGAGGATGTGGACAAGCAAAAGTACAAGGCTGGAAAGAAACTGTCACTGAAGGAATCGGAGCCTGCAAATCATTTAAACAACGCTTTATTCAAATTAGGTCTGCCGCCGTCAACAATGCAAATTCCCCTCTCCCCTAATATGGACTACTCGAAGCTACCTTTGGTGACGCGCTTAGAGTCACAAATGACCATCGCTTCTGGGGTCAGTGTGCCGAAGATTATTACTGCTCTCACAAACCATGGTGCTAGACTCAAGCAACTTGTAAGTCTGTAGTCGAAATTGAATGTGGAAACTGTCTGACACTGCACAGGTTAAAGGAGGTGACGATGATCTTCGCCAAGATGCTATCATGGAACAAGTTTTTGAGCAGGTTAGCGAGCTTCTCAAAAGCAATAGATCCACTCGCCAACGGAACTTGAGCATCCGGACTTACCGTGTCCTGCCTCTGACCAATAAAAGCGGCGTCATAGAGTTCGTACAGAACACAATACCCATACATGATTTTCTGATGCCTGCTCATGAGAATTATCATCCCAGAGATTTGAAAGGCAATCAATGCCGCCACGCGATCACGGGCGTGCAAGACAAATCAATTGAGATCCGAGTAAAGACGTATCGCTATGTTACGGAGAGGTTTCAACCGGCCATGAGATACTTCTTTACCGAGAAGTTCACTGATCCTGACGAGTGGTACGTAAAGAGACTGGCATACACTCGAAGCACAGCTGCGATATCGATCCTCGGCCATATCCTCGGTATCGGCGACAGACACGGTCACAACATCCTGCTAGACTCGAAGAGTGGGGAAATCGTACACATCGATCTAGGCATTGCATTCGAGATGGGACGTGTGCTTCCAGTCCCCGAGTTGGTACCGTTTCGCCTGACCCGCGATATTGTGGACGGGATGGGGATCACGAAAACCGAAGGGGTCTTCCGCCGCTGCTGCGAATTCACTCTTGAAGCTCTAAGGAAAGAAAGCTCAACAATCATGGCTATTCTCGATGTGCTTCGCTACGATCCGCTGTATAGCTGGTCTGCGAGTCCGGTGCGTATTGCCAAGATACAACAAGGGCAGAGTGCAGCACTGGCCGCTGAGGTTGAGAACCCTGGAGAAAGAAAGGAAGCAGTGAATGAGCCGGGCGAGGCCGATAGAGCCCTTACAGTGGTGAAGAAGAAGCTTTCAAAAACATTGAGTATCACTGCGACAGTAAACGATCTCATCAACCAAGCCACTGACGAGAAAAATTTGGCTTTGTTGTTTTCGGGTAAGTCGTTACAATAGTGTATTCTTACCTTCATCTGCTGATCTAGACAGGTTGGGCTGCATATGCGTAATTTTAGGAGCCCGGCTTTTGAACTATGGGGAGAAAATTTGGGAATCGCACTTCGAAACAATACCCCTCGATGCGCTTTGGTCCCTCTTGTAAAGTCAGCCCCTGACAGCTTGTAGAATTTCCCGTTATCAGATACATAGACCTTAAGAGGCGTGGCATTGTCCCTGCACTTCTGGAAAGTAAAAAAGATCCTACTCCTAGTCTAAGACTCAAAAAGCAGAGCTTGTTTTTTTAAAGGTGCAACATTTGTTGTATTGCCGCTCGATCATAAGTACAATGAAGTTACTCGAGGCATAGGGACATTATTAGGAAGTATCGCGTTGGGCTACTAAAAAGTATCTGAATAGGGATACTAATAAGAGTATAATTAATTCAATGGTTATAAATGCAATTAAAGTCGTCGATGCGAATATGGAGTAGAATGCAACGTATGTAGATATCATAAAGAGCATGGGAAAGCGTAGATAGATACCTGGCAAGTGTTACGGCGCACCTACCGAGACAAGGCTTGGGCAGAGGATGCGGTTAAATAGTAGAATAGGTCGAGCGTATTAAGGAATAGATTATAATTATTACGGCTGGCCCTCAGGAGTATAAGAATAAATGAAAACGAGTTGTATTATCCTCAGGGGTGCGCTATTTAGGTAGAAGAAAAAACGAAGAGAGGTAGCTTAGTATATAGTAGAGCTCTCTTATTGATAAACAGCTTCTCCAGTTATTAGTTTCAAGTTAACTGCTCGAAAAGTTTCGACTTTATTATATGACGTCCCAATTCCTCATGTCTCTGTTTTCTACATATATAGAGCGTCATAATAATACTTGGTTCGTTCATAGACGTAGAGCAAATTAATTCTTCTATCTAATAAAGAAGAATCTTAATACTCTTTTAAATAGTCTCTAAGCCCCCTACCTAATAGAGGAGGCTTGGAGAGTACTTGATAGCGCAATTCGGCACAGGATCAGCTAAAGCGCGTTTAAAGAAATTACCTCATATGAAAATATCTGATCATCTTTAGTGACCTTTGGGTCAACTATTATTCAATATCAATTTAGAGGGGTAGCGAAGTATATTACGAATAAGGGTTCCGATAATTGTATTTCGGTATGCCTAATCTGTGGGTAAAATGGCCCAAAGGGCTATTGTTTGCTACAACGCCAAGGCTATATAGCCCAGGCTAGGCTAACCGCGTCATACTACCACGGACTAATGCATGACTTACATACATTTATTCCTACAACTACTTTGCTTTCTACATACACAGAGCTTCATAGTAACCATGTAATAAGATTTTCAAGGATATTAGTAAGAGTGGCATATCAGAGTAGTACAGTTGCAGCGGTTATAAGGAAGAAAAAATCGCATACTCTGAAAATTCGCGTTTTCGAGGTTGTTGGCGAATACCAGCTGGCGTCATTATACTTAACCTAAAAAATACGAAAATCAACAACCTGTGATCCTCGATTATGGATTAAAACTCTCTATCTTGATATTGAATGGAATCAAGCCCCAATCAAGGAATTCATTAGGGAGGAGCCCCTGAGATGTAGAGTAGTAATTAAAGCTAAGGAGCAAATATAATGTTTCTATAAAAGATCCTGGAAAATCAATAAAACAGCATTGTCCAGTACCTCTTTAGCTCTGGTTTACGCATAGAACATGGTTCGGGGGATTACTCGGGCATATACGAAGTAAGAAGTCAGGGCGCTTTTTCCAGAAGTCTTTATTAATTACATCGTATTGGTAGGTATTTTCCCTGAACCTACCAAGCCGATAGGGAAGAAGGTACCGAATCTAGAGCGGAAAGGACTAACTCTACTATTATCTACCTCGTCGCAGGCGTAACAAACACCTTACTGATTACTGTGCTGTAGTATCGATTCTAGAGGGGGAAGGGGGAGGGGGAGGGGTTATACAGTTGCAAGGCCAAATCATACTTTGACGTGTTGTTTACTTCTTACTGCACCTGCTACCAAATACTAAAAAGGTACAAGCTCACTTTGGCAATTTCGTAACCCAGAAATACTATGTAATCCTCCTGAGAGCAACCAGCAAGCATAGAATATCATATGGATGCAATTTACCCAGTGAGTTCATCCTCCTACATCTCTGGACGTGACTGGCCGACGCAATTGAATATATGGGGCTAGCTAGAGCTAGTAGGGCCTCGACGGGAGGGGGACGGTGATTTACGGTGTAGTATTTAGGTATTGTGTAGGAGTTGAAGTAACAATTTAACCATATCGAATAATAATAGCACCAGTCTCCTGGATTTTAGGCCACGCGTGGGAATCCTAAGCATTGCTGGTCAAAGCGAAGCTCCTGATAAGCTAGGAGTTCGGGGAAAGCGAGTGTCGTAGGAAAGCCACCTTGATGTTACAGTTCGAATTTTAGACGGCAAAAACCTTATGAAAATTGTTGTTCTCGATTATTTTTAAATACATTTCGCGATAATGTCATTTTCTGTTCTCTAACCTAACCTCCCTCAGTGATGAAATTTAAATCAAAAGCTGTTGTTCTGAGAGAACATAATTTAGAGCATCTGCATATCTGTTTTAGAATGTTGACTTGACTTTCAAATTAAGCTATGTTAATGTATAATTCGCAAGTGATTAACATTTACATTCAGTGATCATATTACATTCTTTTCTTCAATAAACATTTTGTAGGGAAGCAAACTAAAATAAGAGTCGATATCGTTGTAAGATATAATCCAAAGCATCAACACGCCTATTTATTTAATAATTGTAACTTTACTCTTGGTTGAGTCATAAGCGGCGTAATACTCAAAATAAAAGATTTCAACTAGCCTCAGTCAGGCTACCACTTAAAACTCGAACTGTAACACGTGCTTTCCTCTGATAATCGCCTACTCCGACTCCCAGCAAGCCCTGAACTAGAAAGGAGACGGGCCGACTATCACCCGCTCTAACAAGGCTCTGATAACTGACAGAATCTAAAAGGTATAAATTCCGAGTTCTATCGAGCTGCAGGAGTATACATACAAGGTACGACTACATAAGCTAATCTCAAATCCTTGTATATTCTAACAATAACGATCCTCTTAGCCCAGAGTTCCCTATTAACTAGAATGGATTTGGTCCCGAATATAATTCCAACTACCGATAAAAAATCTATTCGAGCAAACGAAAGAACTTGGAGGCCTATTTAAGTTAATTGTCCGTTTTCTTCTTGGGCGATGTTGGATTGCTCTTTTTGTGACTTTTTGGCAGCGTTACTTTTTCCTATCAATCAAGTTGTCATTATGAAGCCGGTTCTCTTCCTGCTAGCCCTTCTTTCTGCGACCCTTGCTGCTCCCCCAAATTATGTAGCTGCACCTACCGTGGCTATACCGTCCCCTGCTGCGACAATCGAAGGTTCATCTGACACCTACGTTGAGACTTTCCGTGGTATCCCGTTTGCCAAACCCCCAACTGGAGCTTTACGCCTCAAGCCTCCCCAAGCACTTTCATCGCCGCTTGGAAGAGTGACTGCAACTGGAATACCAACAGCATGTCCTCAGATGTCTCCTGTCAAAGGGCAGAGCGCTCTCTTCTCGTTTGTTTCTATGAGAAAGTTTCTGAGTCGCCTGCTCCTCCCCTCACCTGGGGCTGTAGGAGAGGATTGTCTGACAATCACAGTGCAACGTCCTGCTGGGACCATGGCTTCCGCAAAGCTACCCGTGTTATTCTGGATCTTTGGCGGAGGGTTTGAGACCGGGTCAACCGCCAAGTATGATGGATCGTCTCTGGTCAAAGAATCTGCTGAAACAGGCCAGCCAATCATATTCGTAGCTGTTAACTATAGATTGGGAGGCTTTGGGTTCATGCCGGGGAAGGAGATTCTAGCTGATGGGTCCGCAAACTTAGGGTTACTTGACCAGAGACTCGGTCTCCAGTGGGTCGCGGATAATATTGTAAGCACAATTGCTCTACCCTGATACCTACAATTCGATTCCCGGTCCTTTCCCCTAAGTATAAGGCTGACCCTCTCAAAGGCTTCTTTTGGCGGAGATCCAACGAAGGTTACAATTTGGGGCCAGTCAGCTGGTGCCATATCTGTTTTTGACCAAATGGCCCTGTACGATGGGAACCATAGTTACAATCGCAAACCACTCTTCCGCGGTGCTATCATGAACTCCGGGAGTGTTACTGCGACAGCTCGGATCGATGGCGCCAAAGGACAGGCAATTTACGATAAAGTCGTGAAGGCTGCCGGGTGCTCCTCTTCAAATTCGTCTTTGGCATGCCTGCGGTCTTTAGATTACACCAGCTTCCTTAACGCTGCAAACTCTGTTCCCGGGAAGTGGGATTACTCTTCGGTAGCGTTGTCTTACATGCCGCGCCCTGTGAGTACAGTCCATATTCTTTGCTGTATCTCGGGGGTTTTCCATGGTGGCTTTAGTGCCACCAATTCGAACCAATATCACGTGAATATTTCTTGGACTACCATGCAAGTGCTAACTTTACTTTTTCTACCAGGACGGCAAGGTTTTGACTGACTCTCCTGAAGCTCTTGTTGCAGCGGGAAAGTATGCAGCAGTTCCATTCATTACTAGCTCTCAAGAAAATGAAGGTACTATCTTCGCTTTATCCCAGTACAACATTACCAGGACGTCGGAAGTAGCTCAGTTCATTTCTACCCACCTCTTCCCGGATACCTCCTATGATCAAATCAACAGCCTCCTTAAAACCTATCCTGTCGATGATACAAACGGCTGTTTGTCCAGCATTATCCCTCTCAAGTGCAGATATGCTCAATTTAAGCGTAGAGCGGCGATCCTAGGCGACATGACATCTACCCTTCCTCGACGCCACTTTCTCAACACTCATGCAGATGTCTATCCCGATGTTCCATCCTGGTCCTTTATGGCGTCGTACTTTGATAAAATTCCAGTCCTAAAGACTTTCCATGGCAGTGATATTCTGAAAGTCTTTCACGGAGCCAGTACCAGCTATGCCTCAGCATCCATACGCTCGTATTACTTCAGCTTTGTACATAATTTGGATCCGAATGTTGGAAACGAGTATAATGAATGGCCTCAATGGAAATCAGGGCAGCAGCTGTTGCAAATATACGCTGATAAGTCGCGCTTGGTGGCGGATACATTCAGGAGTAACGCCTACGACTGGCTTGTCAAAAATATGGGAAGCTTGAGGATGTAGATGGGATGGACACGAAGACGGACCCCCGCTGAAATTAAACTCATGGCTGATCTACACCAAAATATAGCTTTGCCACCTGGTCTTTTCGTAGCATTAATAATCCATAATGTGAAAACTGGTATTTGATCTGACAACAGCAAGACCTGGTTCGAGTTCAAGTTCGGGATTTATTTGAATACTAAATAGTTGGTACATAAGGTATGCAAGCAAAGCAATGCTAAATTGTAAAACATAGCCTTTAAAGCCAATAAAAGAAGTTCAACTACAATTTTTTCAAAGGCTATGAAATAAGTAAAGATTTCAATGCCAACAATATAGTGGCGTCACACGGCTATCAATGGGAATATTGTGTGCTTAAAAGCCATGTAATTTTACAAAGCAACTTACTTGCGGGAGCAGGAACAAAAGGCTTTGTATACATTATGGGTTGGTGCGACAAGGGCAATAGGTTAACATCAGTTGCCTACGACCTGTAGGGTCATGGCAGTTCGCACCTACGTACCGTTCATGTGACGTTTCGATCCTGTGTTGATTCTAAATCCTCTCCTCTTCTGGGCCGTTCTGGGTCGAAGAAAGCACCCAAGGCGATTTGAATCATCTAGGAAGAAAAGCCTGTACTAGCAAGCATAACCTAACTCCGTCAAGCTCGTTGAAGCCTCTCGTTTGGGGATAGTTCATGGTGTTCTATGCCGAGTGCTAGCCGAAGATCTCTCGCGAAAGTGGGACTAACCGCCGGCACCATCTTCAGAACATTCATTCATCGATTTCGTGTTTCGTATCTCTTTTCATTAGAGATTTGCTCTGCAGCAGCTGGTTGCCCTCGTCGGAGCTTCACAGGCTTAGGATATCACTTTATTTCCGATTACCTCTGAGAGCTGTTGTTGATTACTGAGAGTGGGGAGCCGAGCTCGTCCCCGACTCACATCATTCCTTCGCGTCCTCAGAATGGCTTCGTATTCAGACTTCATTGCTTTTCCAAGCAGGAGAAGCGTTGTTCACTCAACCAGTGGTATAGTGGCGTGTACCCAGCCACTGGCAGCACAATGTGGCCTTCAGATTCTGGCCAAGGGCGGTAACGCCGCTGTAATAGCCCCCTCCCTTGGTGTACACCTGTTCGATGCTGACAAGAATTAGGATGCTGCCGTAGCAGTTGGTTAGTACTTGGGTGCACCGTGTGGCTTTCCAGTGCTAACTTTCGCAGCTGCCGGCATGAACATGACTGAGCCATGTAGCACGGGAATCGGAGGAGACATGTTCTGCCTCTTCTACAACGCGAGGACGAAGCAGGTATCTGCTCTGAATGGCTCCGGACGCTCCGGTGCGAAGTATGATCTTGACAGAATCCGTCACGATTTAAAGATTCCCGAGGGCCAGAGCGGCGAGATCCCAATGACCAGTGTTCAATCCGTTACTGTCCCTGGAGCGCCAGCCGGATGGTAAGATTGCCTGACCCCAACAGTCCGCTGCGGGAAAGTTGATGGTTCTTTATGCAGGGCAGACACAGTCGATAATTTCGGCTCTGGGAAGGTATCCCTCGAAGAGATACTATCTCCTGCGGCCCAGCTGGGAGAGAACGGCTTCCCAGTGTCCGAACTCACAGCGAGTTTCGTAAGTTGAGAATCCGCTTCTACTCAAGTAGGCTAACTTCTGGATGGAGTGGGCTTTGGGTGAGAATAAGCTCAGAAAAGCATCTCCCAACTTCCCAGAAATGCTGAAGAAAGACGATTCCGCCAGTGACGGATTCCGCGCTCCCAAAGCCGGCGAGCTGTTCAAGAATCCAAATCTTGCCAAGACTTTCAGAGCGCTGGGAAAGGATGGGAAAAAAGGGTTCTACACCGGCAGAGTTGCAGACGAGATTGTCAAGGTCGTCAAAGACCTCGGTGGCCACATCGAACATGAGGATCTTATCCATCATATGGAGGTCGGTACTGAAAGAGTTGATCCGATTTCTCTGACTTTCAAAAACGAAGTCGAAGTCTGGGAGCATCCGCCTAACGGCCAGGGGATCGTCGCTCTAATAGCCCTCGGCATATTAGAGGAACTCGAGCAGAGTGGGAAGATCGCGAGATTTGAAGACATGAAGCATAACTCCGCAGAGTATATCCATGCCATAGTTGAATCGCTCCACATTGCATTCGCGGACGCAACATGGTGGGTCGCAGACCCAAATGAGGTTGAAGTTCCTGTCAAAGGACTTCTCTCTCGTGAATACCTCACCGAGCGAGCGAAGCTCTTCGATCCGTCAAAGGCTTCGAACGTACAGCACCATGGCAGTCCAGCTCACAACCATTCCGACACCGTCTACTTTGCAGTGAGCGACCGCGATGGCAACGCCGTATCTTTCATCAATTCCAACTACGGTGGTTTCGGCATGGCAGCTATCCCCCATGGTTGCGGGTTCACTCTGCAGAACCGTGGTGCCAATTTCAGTCTGGACAAGAACCATCCCAATGTCCTGGCGCCCCGGAAGCGTCCATACCATACCATCATCCCAGCCATGACCACCAACGTGGCCGATGGCCGATTGAACGCGGCATATGGTGTCATGGGAGGATTCATGCAACCCCAAGGTCATGTCCAGGTGCTGCTGAATCAGATGATCTTCAAGCACAACGCACAGAAAGCATTAGACTCTCCGCGAATCTGCATTGGTGCTGGGACGCCCGATGACGGGAATGCGAGCGGCCAGATAATTTACCTAGAAGACGGCATTGAAGAGAGGGTTGCCGAGCAGCTGAAGAGTATGGGACACGATGCCCGGATTGTCAAGGGAGACAAGCGGAGTCTGTTCGGACGAGGTCAACTCATCCAAAGCCGGATTGAGGATGGACAGGTTGTTTATTCGGCCGGTAGTGACTTGCGGGGTGATGGGGCTGCGTTCCCTGCCTGGTAAAGAAGGTAGCTTTCGTGAATGCAAGTCTTCCATCTTGAACGTTTGGCATTGGCACTCATAATTTCGACTTGGAATAATACCAAGAACACAAACCGAAGTACATTGGGGGAAGACAAACTCGTATACGGTCGTACAAACACTTTACCCAGTAAAAGTACAAAAAGAATGGCCCATTCGACCAACCAATAGTGACCGCATGTCTAAATTATGATGAATGCACATACTCAATGCTACAGATTGGAAAATTGGAATCACCATAAACCTTTCAGACCGGAAAACAAAGCTCAGCAATGTTACTCGGCCCCAGTCTCTTCGGCCTTGGAGCCGGCAACAATCGCTGGCCCTCGCTACCAGTTCTTACAGGGTCCAAACTGAAGAGCACAATTGCAGCCAGAGACGAAACCGGCATCAGCTGGCCAAGAGAAGATCAGTCTTCCTCGGCCTTGTCTCCATCCATCCCGAGTGCCGAGCCCATGATCTCAGCGTCGAGACACGAAGTCACAGTCTATATCTGTCATTAAATACAAGGTGTCAGTATGCGTGAGCCAAATATCTCCATGGCAATGCGCTTCGGTTTTTGCTGCAGCGGGGCTGTATTTGCTAGGCTATGTGTCCGTTCGGAACATGGAAATTCTCGTAGTCAATCAGATCTGGGTCGAAGAACCAGGACACGGAGCAAAAGACACGCTATCTTTCCGGACTTCAACATCGGGTGCTTTCCATTCTGCAAAAGGCCACTTGAACTTTGCAGATTCTTCGCAGTCGAGCAGTGTGCGCAGTAGCGTAAACAAGATTGCCATGAATAGGATTCCGAGCCAACCTGACCCAAGAACGGAGAGGGGGATGCATTGAAGATATAAATTATAGCAGAAGATCCTGAGGTTATGGATTCCAGTGCGATGTAGTAATAGTACGTGGTGCACCTGGGTAGAGGGTAATCAGCACCACATACAAGTGAATTGCCCGACCATTGCAAAGTCGGCGACGTTGGCGAGGACCAGAATAGTCATTTTATCTGAGAATGGGATTATTAAGCTGACGAGAAAGCTGGTCATTTCATCCTTCTTTCTTTTGAACCGATTACTGGTCGATACAAACGTTGGACGAGAAGTCTAACGAGGGCCCATGAGCGAGCATTTGTTAGCAACCAAGCCAGCATTACGCGTTGGCGACATGCGCCCAGTCCCTGTAACATTTGAACTGGGACTGGACCATCCCCTGCCGGCCGATCATAGCAACGATTGAAATGCAGGATCTGAAGAATTATTGGATTCGACCTCACATCTGACCGGATTATGCGCATTCTTGCACCCTTCTTATAATTCAAAATACAAGTCTCTGCCAACGGATCCAGAGGGCCCCAAAGTCGAAATAACCATTCGTGTCCACTATCAAGTCAAGGAAATCCTGAACTTGGCGATCGTGTTGAAATTGTGCGATTTTTTATTGCAATAGCATACCATATTGAAAGCGCGGCGCAACCTGACCGAACTAGCTTTGACAGCATCGCCGACTTTGGACAATATAATATAATGGTTGCAAAAGCAGCTGCATATTCATTTGGAAGTGTTCATAGGCCATCCCATTGGAAGCCACAAGCTACGACACCAAGCTTTAAATGCCGGCAGAAAGGTGAGCGAGGGCGAAAGCCAGGCTTTGCAATACTCGTATATGCCCAGACTTGTAAAATAGCTGGGGTTTCCCAGAATTGGATGGGTAGTAGATAGAGTCGGAGCCAATAAGCAGCGTGACTTAAAGTCTCGAGTACAAAGATAGAAAAACCCAGACTTCAATACTCTGTCTGCAACGAATAAAGCTAGGCTAGCCACACATTGGCAACAGAGTGTGACGCAAGTGCTTTGGAAGCCTTTAAATCGGAAGCTCATAAGAGTACAAATGTGTTTGAAGAGACAACGATATGGGCTTCCAATATTTGAGTAAATGATAAACAGAAGAGGAATAGCAATATGGTTCAGATATCGAAGAATAGAAAAGGCTCTCTTATCCAGTACCAATGATCTAGCTAAGTACTGCTAGCAAGAGCCATTGAAAAACGTGGAGGCCGATGGCTTTCAAGTAATCTAACAGGTAGAAAGGTACCGTATGTAGACATTGTCCTGCGGTCCATGGTCCTATAACGCACGATGCAGACAGACATTGAGCAATTGAACCCGTGAAAGTGTGCTGCGTTTAAGCCTGCGACCAGAAGTGTTAGGAGCCGCGAGCAATCTGCGCAAAAGCGAAAGCATAAGGAATTTCACTTCCAACGAGGTTGACGTTGACTTGGACCTCAAGACAAGCTGAGACTTTACTAAGCGCGGAGCTTTATCCTGCCAAGCTTTATAGGTAAGAGCTATTCAAATTTCCCTCTGCGCCTCAACAGTCCAACCCAACGGCCTGTCCAAACGTCCTTGTTCGGCTTCAATCCATATCAGTGTCCGAATATGGACTCCCAGGAAGACCCAGGAGCGATGCGAAAGCCCGGCCTCAAACCTCTCCGATCCAGTTCGTTCAAGAAGCAATACCTCATCCTTTACAATTTCGTCAATGCCATTCTCTGGCTCACAGTCCTCGGCCGGGTCTTGCTGCTCATTCCGCTCGTGGGACTTGGGAGGGTGTATCCAGGCGTAGGGAGATTCACTAAATGGACTCAGACCCTTGCGGTGCTGGAGGTGGTGCACGCTGCTACCGGCACGTCTCCCATCCTCAACTCTCAAGTGCTCCAACAGTCTGCTAACAATTTCCTGCCCAGGTCTCGTACGAGCCCCAATCAGCACTACCGCCATGCAAGTTGCTAGCCGCCTCCTCCTCGTCTGGGGCATTATCTTCCAATTCCCGTTCCTCGCCAAAAGCGCCGGATACTCGAGCATGTTGATTGCGTGGAGCGTTACAGAGGTTGTGCGGTATTCGTACTTTGTGTTCACTCTCAGCGGATACTCGCCTGGCTTAATATCTTGGTTGCGGTATAATACTTTCTATGTGCTATATCCGTTGGGGATTAGCAGCGAGTGTTGGTTGATCTATACCACTATTAAGCCGGCGAAGGAGAAGAGACAGGTGTACGCTTGGATATTGCAGTTGATTCTGTTGGTCTACATCCCAGGTAAGATTCTTGCACGAATCTTACTCGAGGGACGTTGCTAATAGGATCAGGCTCGTATATTTTGTTCACTCACATGATGGCACAGAGAAGGAAGCTTATGAGAGCCAAGCAGATTCAGAAGGCAGAATAATTACACACTCTGGGGGAGGCATAGATGCGGATTTGCAATATATTGTGTTGATACTCTAACTCGTATGTTTTTTCAGTGACCTACTTTTCGAATCTGTCGTGTGACATAGCGAGAAACTTCTGCTTTGCAAGCTTGGGCATCCCAAACTCGCACTTAGGGTTGGGCCAGATCCTACAAAGTACTCATTTTATTTTATCAAGACTCTGTGCACAAAATGATCTGGGAGTAACGTTGCGAGCAGCCCTCTTCACAGGGACCTACGAAGTGTTGTCGAAGCGAACAGGTCCAAAGGGATAATTCGCAACTTCTGCTGTTTCGAGTTATCATCGGGAGCATCTGCTTCTTCACGAATGTTTGCCCGAGGGGAGGCCTCTGCCTGTTGTACTTTTACCCAGAGATCCCAGTCCCAGGGAGGGTAATAGCGAATCGTAAAAGCTTCGAGCTCATCGGCAATACCTCAAAGCACTATACATCAATCATGATAGGTTCCGATACAGGGAATTCGACGTCCTGTGTCGTATGCCCCGTGCCCTATGTCTAAAGCCATTTTGATGTGCCCAACTGGTGAAGACTAATATCGACAAGGCACAGCCAAGGCAAATGCATAGCGCTATAATAAGACTCGTGGCCTATACTAAAAAAAAAAATCTATTTAGAAGAGACAAGATTTATCGTCCCACCTCTGAACTCCTTCGGAGGGTATCAGGCTTGTCGCCAAGGCAGATCAGATATCCCTATATTTAGTATTTAAGATTGGCCCGAGCAGATCCGACGTGACAATCGAACAATCCGACCGTGCTTGCGAAAGCAACTTGAAGACTCAATCTCAACATCCGCATCCTGCACTTCCGTGGGAATGGGTACAGATGCGCCTGGGGAACCATCAGAATAGCTCTTCCTACCGTCTTACCCGCAGCCAGGTAGGTAGGTATTTATTTTCGGCTGTACAAGCAATTATTTGATAACTCTGGGCATTCTTCTCCAGCAAATCGCTGTATGTTTCTTCTTTGTCTTAAGCCTAAACTACCTTGAGAAAGTAGAGCAGGACCTGGTCTTATGCTCCGTCGTCCGTATCATCCTCCTCTTTAGATTATATAAGTCGTTTGTATCCTTCCTTCTTCATTGTCTTTTGCGTTTACTGCGTCGCCTCAACTTCTGCGCCGGCCTCTACTCTCCATATCTATCCCACTTCTTGTGTTGTGTATCACTTGTAGATTCTTGTTCTCAACCTTTCGGCCTTTCTGACCGCGAAAGCCAATCGAAATGGCAGTCATCTGGGGCCTGGATCTGAGGGAGATACAATGGGGCAAATTCAAGGGATCTTACATGTTCAATGATGTCTACCACTTGCGCAAGACGAAGATGATCGTCTACCAGATCGCTATGATTTTCTGTGTCTGCTCGGAATCCGTGGGCACGGCTGCTCTGACAGGTACGTACCATTGACGCCAAACGTACAAGCAAGCACAGCTGAGAGTTATTCTTACTAGATTACGTCAGTCAAAGAGAGCAACTGTATAAGCGCAGCGACGGGCGAGCAATAGTTGAGAATCACGACATCGTCAGTATCTTTGGGTACAACATCTTTATTGGCATCGCTGTATCGACCATCTTTGGCTCAGGCTTCTTCTTCGACTTGTTCTGGCCGGAGAGACACGAGAGTGTGGCTGTCAAGTGGGCCTGGAGGATCTCATCTGTTGTGGTGTCTTTCATGGCTTTTGCTGATGCGTTGCTCTTGACAGTATGTACACATGACTTCTTAAAACATAGACAATAGTATGACTGACTCTAGAACAGCTCATCGTCGCGATGCATAGAGCGCACATCATCGGTGTTTCAGCACAGGAGGAAGCCTACTGGTTCAAGGCGCATGGCAAGCCGCATCCCATCTACCGGAAGAATGGGTACAACGTTGCTTCGGTGGTTCTGCTTTGGCCGGGTGTCGTTGGGTCGTTCGCGAGGTAAGCAAGCATA
Source organism: Diplocarpon mali (assembly GCA_024741835.1). Taxonomy (NCBI): domain Eukaryota; kingdom Fungi; phylum Ascomycota; class Leotiomycetes; order Helotiales; family Drepanopezizaceae; genus Diplocarpon; species Diplocarpon mali. The sequence goes on from JAENRP010000217.1 coordinate 45,419, forward strand.
CAATCCACAATAGCAAGCTCGAGACTGACGTCTGGGTAGCACATATATCATGTGTAAATCCATCGCGCATAACGATATCTACGGACCGAAAGCTGCAGCATACAGAAGCGCAACAAAAGGCGAGGAGGCGTCGTATTATCTGCCAAGCGCGACCCCACTGCCCGCTCCATACGGTTCGAATCGCTTTGCATCTGGTGAAAGCTCCCCAGAAACGTCGAAAATCAAGCCATACCCAGGCACGTAGATAATCGGCACATGAGCCCACCAGATTCCTATTGTTTGCTACGGGCGTTGGTTTACGACTTGTAGCGTTATGGCGGTCAGTTCCCTTACGTCTGTTGCAGGACCTCGGTCGCGATCATTCTTGAGATACCCAAGTACTGTTAGGAGAAGTGTACTGCTTAGACGAATCAAAATCCCAAATGAAGCAATGAGTGCAAGATTGTTTGGATGATGGTTAGCAAAGTGGTGTGGGCTTCCCTTGCACTTCCTACCAATTACTTACCAAAGTTGTGACTTGTTTAGTTCGTGCCTGGTAGGCTTCCTATAGATGCAGGGTCTGGCACATCCTGTCCAGACAGGCCCTTGTTACAATCGATTCTCCTGGTGGCCGAGCTTCTCCGCTGATAAGTGTATGCGGACTGGGCATACGTGCCCTGCATCTTGCGAAACAATCTCGCCGGTGAGTCAGCCGCTCAGATTGACTCGCAGGAATGAATGAGCCGCTGGACCCGAGGTCTACCAAGGTTGGGTGATGTTGGTCTCAGCGAAAGACACCCGCACGCAACTCAAAAGCCTCTCCAACGCACCGGTCGACCACCGGCTCGGGATGGCCGCCGCGCTGGAGAGCTGGGTGACGGGCAGCGGGCGGACCGTGGAACTCAAAGCCGTGTGCGACGGGGGAGGTAGTAGAGTAGACGTGTTGGGATGCTCGGGGCTTTGAATTGTCGCCATCCGAACTAGGCGTTGGGGAGGAAGGGAGGAGGAGTGTGGAAGAAGAAGAAGAGGACCTGGGAGAGAATACGGGCAAGCATCAAGATTGAGCCAGCAACGCTCCAGCAAAGAATGTGGGCTAACACGCGTCTCGCAGCCCTGGAAGCGCTCTGCGATACCACGATGATGGTCTGGCCTACGCACTTGTCCCCGCCGGCTTCTGATCCTCCGCATCATCTTGGTATGTGGCTTTTTTGTTTACCCTCTGACCTTTCCACTTCATTGCTCCCTGCCCTCCTCTATTTCAACAGCGATATCCTACCGACCCATGCCTCTGCCAACAGCTCAGTCCGAATCGCCCTAATCCTCCTTCCCGCTTACCAAGGTCTGCTCCTCTTTGATATGCTAGGGGACGCAGATTGCCGATCAAAGAGGCGAGTTCTGCTGGGTCAGTAGCTCGGATAGTGGGCATGGGGCTTTCGGAAGTTGGGGGGTTGGGGGTCAGGTTGGATGACTTTGCTGTTGTTACAGGAGAAGGCGAGGGAGAGGGCTTGAACGGGAGGAACCCGATGAGAGGATGGGGTGTGGGAGTTCTTCACTTGGAGGTGGATGAGGGGGGGGGCTGTTCTAAAGGGGTTGTGTGGAGAGGCAGAAGACGTAGGTAAATTCTCTGTAGAGACCGGCAGTATCCTGACTTGAAAGTGGAGTCGTGTGGCATTGTTAACAAAGAACAAACACCTGAACCGAATTTCTCAAGTATCGCTTGCACGAAGGGGACAGTGTGAACGCTGTTGATTTGTATAGTTGACATCGACGAAAATCCTAGCAAACATGTGTTCGCCTGTCAAAATCACCAGCCCGGCTCATCCAGTTCGAGCAGGCCGAAAATGCAATAATCCATTCCGGGTATGAGTCATTTCTGTCGCCTCCGAACACCAGCACCAAGAAATTGTACAGAGGCAGTAAGTAGTACCATCGCACAAGAAGGAAAAAAAACCTTGCTGTATATAAGTGCATAAAAGACCTGACCTCGAGGTTGGCCTCCAGTAAAAGAGAGAGAGAGAGGGCAGAAGCTGCTCTCTGTGCAACGCCGGGAGTTCTATCCACTGCCTTGCCGCTATCAATGGCATCAGACATCTGATGCCGTACATTCATACGTCGTTTTCTTCGATAATGACATGATCTTCACTATCTGGTAGAAGTCTTCGAGTACCGCGTTGGGAAGCTGGAATTCCGTCTCGTGAAGCGCCAAAATCTAGAACCTGAAGTAGTCAGTTAGTCGAGTATCTTAAATGGTCACTATGGGGAGACTAACCTCAACATATGTAAGATTATCACGCTGGACGGCAGCAACACACCGTCGCTCGTCGAATTTGACTTGCCACACCCCGCTCAGATCGGTCAAGAGATCCTTGATACACTCGCCAGTCTTGATATCCCATAGCTTCAAAGTTCTATCGGATCCGGAAATGACTTTTTGACCATCATGTTGAAAACAGGTGATGGCACCAGTATGGGCGCTGAGTGTGCTCTTGCATTGTCCGCTTTCGGCTTCCCAGATTCGGAGTGTTGAGTCTGCTGCTGCAGATACGAGTCGTTCATCCCGGAGATCAAGCAGACCAACGAGTGACGTGTGGCCTTCCAGAGTGAAGAGACAAGCACCGGTCTGCAAGCACCAGATCTTGACGAAGTGGTCCATCGAACCACTGATACACCGGTTTCTTTTGTGATCTAAAACAACACTGTAGACCTTCATGGCATGTCCTTGTAGACGATGGACTGTCTCACCAGTGGATATCTTCCAAACTCGAACCGTGTTGTCATAGCTGCCACTAACGAGGGTATCTTGGTGAGCAGCAATAGCACGAACCGAGTGGAGATGGCCAGTCAAGGTACGAACAAAGTATGGGCAGTCCGCGTCGATTGCTGGAGGGCCGGTTTGAATGTAACGTTTTGATCCTTGCTCTGGTAATCTCCATACTCGAAGCTGAGAGTCTCTTGAACCAGTAATAATGAGTGGCTTCTCCGGAACCATAATTGGCTTGCCCTCGTCGGTTTTTCCGACCATCTCGGGCATAAGAATCTGGAGGCATCTGACGGTAGAAGTGTGCCCGTGGAAGACTTGCGTACAAAGTCCCTTTTCGATATCCCAGACTCGAACAGAACGATCAGTCGAACCAGAGACTAGAACATTTCCTTCGTACTGTAGAGCCCATACCCCCCCTTCATGACCAGCGAGCTTCTTTCGTAGGATGCCAGTCTTCGTATCGTAGACATGGATAAGAGTATCATCGGAACCAGTCAAGATCTTATCATCATCAAATTGGAGGCATGTGATGACATGAGCGGGATGCGCAGGGAATGCAAAGTGGTGAGGGGCCACTTTACCACTCATCCAGCTGCTGTGAAGCATGTAATGGCGACGATATAGTGACTTGAACAGATGCAGCTTCCGCAAGCCAGGCAGACTTAATTCGGGATCAGGAACAGCCAGAGCGGCAGCGCTGGCAGCAGTGACAGGACCCTCGGACTTGTGGAACTTGGCCGAGTGGGGGTATTTTGCCAGCATGCCCTGAGCCTTGTCAGCAAACTCGTGACTGATTGCTCTCCGCTTTGAGCGGTCTGTGCCCAAGCCTCCTGCAATTCGCTTTCTTTTCGTAGCAGAGCGACCCTTTCTGGCCGAAGTGAGTTCCTGTTTGCTGCTGCCGCCAGCACTGTTGTCAGTCTCTGGCGATAGCACTCCACGATGAACACTCAAGTCCCGCTCGAACCCATCTGGTCCCACAGGATCTTGCCATCCCCATCCTTGTTGGATAGCTTTGTCAAGCTCTCCGCAAGGTAAGACAAAGCCGTCTTGATCAAATAACTCTTTCCAGCCAGTCTCGTTTGTATCAACAATATCCCTCCAACGCTTTGAAACCTGGGCAGCTCGGCATAAGGCTTGATGGTTGAGGAAACCGAGGATGTGAAGACTCAACTCCATGGGTAGTTGGTCCAGGAAGTCGCACTTCAAGGCAGGATTTACTACATTAGCAACAACATATAAAGTCTTCCGAGAGCATCGTCGAAGGAGTTGATACATCATCAAGGTCTGCATCTCGGTAGGCATTGCATCAAAACTATGCAGAATTGACTCGGCATCCATGACCGACGGCGAACGTGTGCCCCGGACGACAGAAGAGTCATCTTCGGGTCTGGAAAGAGAAATTCCTTGAGACTTTGACAAGCATACTGCGTCATCAAGAGTATCTTGGCTGTCGCCGGATTGGGTTGTAGGGCTCCCAACAAGCTCATCTTCGGCGGTATTGATATCCGAAAACCGATCCTGATGGAGCTCCGCCGACGCAAATGTTGGCGAGAGACCTGGACTTGGCAGGCTTACATTCTGGGCTGCAGCTGTATTGAGACTCGGTCGTTGCGCAGACCCAGGAGCAAATGTTGCACTGTCCTCCTCATCCAAAGGCTCCAAGTCCGACTCAGCGATGGGAGGCGTAGCGACAGCTTTGGCAAAATCGTCATTAGAGGCCTCAAGCGCATTTGGTACCTCTTCAAATGAGTCATTTTGGCTCATTCCAGATTGTGGAGTGTACGTGTTCTGGTCGAAGAACGATGTGGTATATGGCTGAACACGATCGGCCGTCATGTCGACTTCGGACATATCAGGAGTCGCTGGAAAAATATGTCCTCCTGCCAGGTGCATGCCCAGCCCATGAGGAGGGCGGCGGCGTTGAACCTTGAGCGAGTCAACATCCTGGTCATCTGTCTGGAAATTCCTCTTGGGCTTGTGTACTCGTTCAGTCAAGGGCATCGGAGACTTGGGTTGTATCTTCCGAGGGGGAATGGTCGATCTTCTCTGGTCGACTGTGGCTAGCTTCTGTCGCAATCGGTCTAGTTTTTGGGATTCTTCTTTTTCGACCAAGTTGCTCTGTTTCCTGGACACCGGGAATTGGTCTGTCTCGCTGGACGGATCAATATTTCCTTGGGAGGGCACTCGGACATCCTAGACGCCACTTAGTCACTGGATATCGCTGCGGATACTCAATACAGTATGTAAACCCACTGACCTCGAGAACACTGTCTTCCCCAGCTAGATCCATCAAATCTCCTTCGACTTCGTATGAGAATCTCAGTAGCTCCGCGGGAGGAGGCTTCATAGCAAGAGGATACTCCTTCGTACTTAGTTTTCCGAGTGGTCGCTGTTTTACCAGTAGAGGTGGATATGATCGTTTGGTTGTAGTGGTCGTCGTGACGGTTTTGGTTTCCACGCACTCGGCCAGCTCGATCTGCATACTTGAAGTTTGCCGAGATATCGCATCGCCTCCTTCGACCCACCCTACTGAGACTGTTCGGTTTCGTGGTCGCAAAGCTCGAGGTGCTTGAGGTGCTGCAACATTGTGCAGGTACTTGGAATTCGTGTCATAGAGACTCTGAGAGTTAGTACTGGTTAGCTGCGCAGAAACAGCCCGCCGGTTATTGAAAGGTCGGATGGGAGGATCCATTTTCGTTGCTTCATGCATTCTCGTCGTGGTTTCTCCAGTTGCGGTTGGAAAGGTCGTGATGAAGTGCTGCCCCTCTCCTTGTGAAGCGGACGCGTCGACACGAGACACGGCACGCGTAGGCGAATTCCAGCGATTCACTGCCGCCGATATCTTAAATACTTTCCAGCGACACCATAGCCGAGCCTCGCTGATAAGGTGAAGTTGTTCTGGACGTTGAAGCGGCGGGGAGAGGGGGTCGTAGACGCCGTAGGTGGAGTGCCGTACTACGGGTCGAGGCAAAGAAGGTTGTTGCTGATCTTTCGGGGCCAGGAGGCTGAAGGACCGTGAATGCTGCTCGGAACTCAAGAAGCGATCGAGAATCGTAGGTGAAGGAGGTTGTGTTGGGGGTTGGTGGAGTGGTCGGTGGCGGTGGTGGTGGTGGAGATGGGGGAGGCCCAATTCCCTGGGATGAACCAGCCCCCTGCCTCCATGTCCCTTTCGCTTGCCTTTCCTGCCGTCCACCGCCGCCTTCGACTTTGCTGACTGCAGTCCGGCAACCTGGAAATACCAACCAAAAAATCTCACCTCAATAAGATTGCTGCTCTACTCATTTGCTACCGCCATCGCTAACTTTGATATCTACCTAGATCCCTTAAGAATCGATCTCATGTTCTCCTCACTTGGTCGACCTCGGCCTTCCATCAACCTCTCCTTGTCCTCTGAGACACGGTGTAGTTCGAGGGACAACGTGCACCGGAGATCAAGACTTCCCGTCAAACTCTACTCTGCTTCACTTCGCGGCCCGCAGTTGAGGTAAGCTACAATCAATCCAAGGTCATTCAATTAGCAGTCCAAGTCGGCAGCAGGATCTTCTGTCCATCCTGTCGCGGCATGGCTGGCCACCCCACCTTACATTCACCCACTCTTGGTGAGCCTGCTCTACATACCTCCCGTAGGTATCCCGTACGTCGACAGACCTTTTCGGAGCGAATGGCGTACAGGAACACCTCCAGTTGCTCCGTAGGTTACGAGAGAACATACTGTTTATTTTGGACCTGCTTTCCATTGTGGATATACGAGGCTCCACCAAAGGATATCTTCCTTCTATAGCGATCTCTACTGTCAAGGCTGCAACGTACTTCGGCGTATGTTGGCCGAGAAGCTTTAAATTAAGCATTTCCGCAGGTAAGCTTGAAGTTACTATGCAGAAAGAAAGACATTCAGTCTTAAAGATCGAGTCTAGGTAGTCTCGAAGGGTTTCCTCCAGAGACTCCGGCAACTTGCCATGCACACTGGTAGCTAAAATTCGTTTGAAAGGAAAGCTTCCTACAATCCTGCAGTCCTACGATTTGGCCCTCGGGAACATCTTCCCTGAATAACGGTACCATCGGCTGCGGTGCACGATGTCCTATGGAATCAAGGTCGTTATCACGGATCTTCTGGTGCGGTCGTAAGGTCTCTTGCTGCGGGATCGTTATCGCGTTGCTGTCTCTCTCTTTTATCATTCTTATTATTGCTAGCTGACCAAACTCTGGGACATTCATATGCGTTCACTCGAGAAGTACTCTTTGAGAATAACGCTTTTCGGTTCTTCTGATTTTCAAATCAGAAGCCGTTCGTTGACTTCGGAGTTTCGCTTCTGCAACGTCGTTGTGCAGCCTGCGAACTCCCGATGTCTTGTACGAGTAGGTAGGTACAATGCCAACATTGGTAGAGCCTCGAAGTCATGGATGAATGCCTTGCCCATTGGTAGTTTAGTACATTGTAAAATTCTGTATTGGTCCTTCAAGAGCACAGAAGTAGAGTGACAGTAGTTCTCCGCAGTGAGTGATCCGCACAAGGTCTTTAGCAATGTCTCCAGCGCTCTTGATCATCGGCTGGCAGCATTGAATGTCTGGATCTTGCCAATGCCAAATCCGGAATTGGAAGCGAAGTCGCCTCAGAGCTGTTCCCCACGCCACCTCCTACCCATCTGGGTAGAACTTGCCTGTCATTCCATCACCGTTGTCAAGTAATCCTTACGACCGCCCTCATCTCTCATCTCTTCTTCATTCCCACCCCAACCCATCCCATTCCATCTCAACCTTCTATCTTCCCATCTTCTCATTCTCTTCATCCCATCTACAAATCCTCCCTTTCACATCTTTATCCCGCGCCCCCCAGTGTCTGGAGTCAGATCAATCATTCTCAAAAGCCCTTTCCCCCCCTCGCCCCTCAACCTTTGGACGGCAGGCACATCGTCCCTCTGCTTATGTTCATCGAAGGCTCGTCACAGCGCAGCGAAACGTTGAAGTCCAGCACCCGCCACCATGGCGAGAAAGACTGCTTCAAGTGCAATCCCGAAGGTGACTCCTCGCACGCAACCGCGCCAAGCCCCCCAGATTTTGATGGAAGAGCAAAGCTTCGAACTCGCTCGCATTGCTATCGCAGCTATGGTACACATACTTCTTCTTGGTAATTCGGAGGACACTTCACTGACAATTGACGGATGCAGATATTCCAAGTTCTCCATACTCGGTGCCGGACCACTCTCCATTTTGATCGACGATCGAGTTTTGCTGACTTGTACATATAGTAAGGCCATGCCTGGTGCCAAGTGGATACAGCGAGGTTTCGATCCAACTGATTCAGACAGCTCATATCAAGCTTTTGTGTCCGGCCCTGCATCTAAATCGACAGGTCTCATTTGGAAAGTCCCAGTACCAGGACACAGTCAGGTAGACAAACTGTTGGAGCGGCTGGTGCGTTATGAAATTCCCTCAAGCCGGCACCACTGACGATGAATGCAGGGGAACGGTATGAGTGATGCTCTGAAAAGAGGCTACCTGCATAAAGTCCAGCTCTCGTTCCACCAACCCGGACCAGCTCCGCTGTCCGATCTCGATACCATCGAGTCGTATATTCTGACAATAGCCTATGGAAGCAATGGCACAATCCCGTATCTTAACACTGAAATGAAAGACGGTCAGAACTCCGAAACAAGCCGTATCACAATCGTAGACGGCAAGAAGCAGCTTCAATCTATGGTCGACAAGATACTGGAATTTCTTCACAAAACCCGAAGAAGCATGAACAACGGCCGATTTATCACGTATAGTCTACCAGGTAATTTGACCAAAAACACTGCTTCCAAAACAAGATTCTGACACTCTTTGGGTTCGTAGCTGGCTCCAAAATCAGTCTACAGTTGGCATATACTGATGCTACACCCGATGATTATCAACCTGAATCCTTTCACCCAGGCAACGACAGTACGCGAAAGATCCTTGATCTCGACACAAATGGAGGGACTGATGTAGCAATGGAGACTGGCTTCCACAGGTACTTTTGAGACTTTGAGCCTCTCCATGTCACCAATCATAGTCTGTTGCTAAATTTCTCAAGTGTCAATTGTACTATCAACTTTCCTGGCCTGGTCAATGCGTCTAAACCCCAGCAAGTTGCATCAACGGCCGTCGGCAGTAGCGAAGTGCCGCGATACAACGGTGTTGACAATCATGAATTTCTCACGGATTCTGACAAAGATTCGAAACGTATTTACAGCGTCTTCTACAACGCCAGCCCTGAGCTCGGCAGAGCTGGTAGCAGTTTTGCACATTATCACTCTATGCCTCGCCAAATCGTTCCTTATAACCCTCCTCGCAGCCCTTCGATGCGTTCGGTGTCCGAGGGTGACAATACGCAGCCCGATCTTGTTGCAAAAATATGCCAAGCAGTAGGTTCCTTCTATCATAAGAAATTTGCTTCCGCTCATTGTTTGTTCCTTGCAGGGCTCTTCTAGGATTCTAGGGGCTGCCTCTCAAGATACCCAACAGTACTTCACTGACCCAGCATCCCCTGTCGCGAATTTCAACATTCCTCACTACTCGCAGGAAATCTGGAATGAGCTCCGGCACTTTGCACATGATATAGCCACTCATAGAGGCGATGACGATCTCGATGCTCCTCAAAGCACACGAAATGTCAGTTGCGAATGCCAGTGCGATAGGTCTAACGAAGTTTTGGTATGACTCTACATCAATATTTACAGACTGAATGCTCTATCATACTAATCGGAGGAAGGTACAATGCGGGTACTGCAAGTCGTTCCAGCATGCGGTGTGCTATGGTTATCTCCATAATCAGCACGACTTCCACTTTTGCTACTCTTGCCTTCACATTCAATCTCGTCTTTCGCCCACAGGGCTTGCGGATAGAGTCATCGACTGTCTGGCCAGAAGAGCTCTTCGCCTCTTCCAGTCTCAAGGATCTTTGGTGGAGAGCGAACTCAGCAATCATCTCAGTGAGGACAGTCGGTGAAGGATTTTTGCTCTCAGCTAATAATTGCTAGATCAGACCCCTGCAACCACAGCCAACGTTTTGGACTCCTTGATTCATGAGAAGCTTGTTATAAAGAATCAAGATACGAGCAAGTCACATAAGAAAAAGAAGACTTTGGCAACTTATACCTTGATTGGGGACGAGGAGTCAGTCGTCCGAGCTTATTTTGATCCCAGAAAGGGTCTTTATGCGCTTGTACGTGGATCACAGCTTGCTCTATTAGTCCTCAACTCTTGCTTACATTGAATAGTTTCCAGTGCTCACTGCAGCCTTTTCCAATCCCGATAACGCGGCTGAGCACATCAGTGCCGAAGGAGTCTACCCGGTGGCAAGCTATTCAAGAGGAGTTTTCACCGTCCGCGGTCTACCAAACCATTCGCGAAGAGCGACATCATGTAACAATGGGACAACTCAATCAGGATCCAGCCCCAGCACTCCTTTGTGCTCGAGAAGCCGCGTTGCCCGAGACCGTTTGTTCGAACATTCACGTAGGACAGTATCAGTCCGAGGAAACTCTCAAACCCCAGAAGCCAGACGACCAAGTCCTAGCGAGACAATTAGTCCTACTGCAAGCAACTTCAGTTATCGTTCGAAGCGGCTAGCTGAGCTGAGCTTCGAGCATAGGCCTGCACAGCGTCGCAAGACCGGATTGATGAGTCCAATGCTTGTAGGTGCGGATTTTCTTGAGATCTCCCAGTGATGAGAGGGAATTTAGCTATAGGGTTCGAAGGATCCGTGTCTGACAAAGCCATTCTCCTACTTCAATTGTTTAGGTGGGTTGGTTGCTATTATGGTAGGTCATGAAACGTGGAAACTGATTTGAAGAAAACAAAAAAGAAAAGAAACAGACATACAGCTACTGTTTGATCTCGCTGTATTCAGCTTTGTATTCTGCTCTCTCATAGCTTAGAAATACATGTGGATGTACATCAAGCATGTTTTCGAGACTCTCCCTGTTTCACAGTGCCGATTCGAAGACATTAGATACCGAAGGCGATGCCATCAAGCTTTGGTATACCACCACCGCGTCGCCTAAGCCGAATATGATGGCAGTTTCTCCATGGAATAGCAGTACCATACATGGTCGTCTTGACTCTGATTACATCCGATTCATATCAAGTGTTTGGTTCTGGGCGGTCTTGCAAAATATTATTAAAGCTAATGACGAGCATATAATGCCATGCAAATGGGTATCTGCCTGTCGTCACCTCCACTCAACTCCATGAGCAAAAAATCCTGCGAAGAGCTCTCAAAAACACACGTTCTCTCAGAACAGTAATATTTACCAGCTTCAACTCCAGAAAAAAATGTAGAGAAATATTTCGGCGACAATAAGCCTCCCGGATATGTTGAATAATCGCTACGACATCTCAATCCAAGAAATCCACCAAGTCTTTCAATCCATCAATAAGATTCGAATCCAAATCGTCCACCCACGACGGGAACGAAGCCTCGTAACCCGCCTCCGTGCTTCTATACGAGTGCGTGAATCGGCGGTGCTTGGTTTCGGGAAGATCTGGAGTAACTGAATAATGTCTTTTGAGGGCAGTACTAAGCTTCAAAGTTCGGTCATTATTTCTTCCCTCGTCTACTAGGGATGGTGGCGCTTTCACCAAACCACCTTTATTTTCACAAGCAGCGAAGTCGAAGAGATCACTGCAGAAGCTCAAGTCGACCTTAGGGGACGGAGGTCTGAGCATTGATAAACAGTCGTCGAGGTCTGATGGACTGGCGTCAGAATCGCCGAGAGGTTTTTTTTGAAATGAGGACGGTGGGGGCCGGGCAGCGGGAGGAAAAGGTAGATTGTCGCGGGGTGTGATTGGAATGTCTATGCAGGGATCATCTGAGCCGCTATTGAAACCTACGGCATTCGGATCTATCGAAGCGGATAGTGAGGGGAATTCATTTTCAGATCCGTCATCGTCATCTTCAGTAGTAGCTAGCTTGGAAGTAGAGTTATTGCCGTCCTTCTCGAAGAAAAAAGGATCTGGTGGTTTACTACTGGCGTAGGAGAATTCGGGTTTCTGCGTCATACGTTGGCTTGACTTGTCTGTTTGGACACTGGTATGGAGTTTGTGCAACTTGCGGTACTCTCGAGGAGCCAAACCGGAAAAGGGCACCGGAGAGAGAGCATTGGCGAGGTCAATCGTATCTACGTTGTCAACCTCGAAAATGTTGTAGTTGCTGGCCAGCTTCAGTTTCAACTGTCAGGAATGTTAGCTCTTTTGTTACAGCAGGTGAGGATCACCAACCTGCGAGTTCTGCGAATTCCGTGATACAGTAGCTTCTGCCCCTGAAATGTGCTTCTGTAAACGATATCAATGTCTTGCATCTTCCATCCCCGTTACCAAGAGACATACCGCCTTCTCAGGCTTTTCGCCAGTTGTGTTTGTCATACTAGCCTATTACAGATCTCAGTCAATACTCAGACTGTTGATAGTTAGAGAGGTGTGCAAACCTTGCCAGCATTTAATTGTACATTGGTGCCTTCCAAAAATACCTATTTTCCATGTCAATTACCAGATTTGGATAGGAACTTCTTGGCTCACACACCTTTCTTTTTATCTTACGCGGCTTATCAAGACCCTTACGACAGCACAAGTGCTTACATGGCTGACCATTCTTCAACAGCTGGCTATTCCGACATATATGGTTGCAAGTCCATTTGCCGTTGTCCATCTGGAAAGGTTCCAAGATCTCAGGTTCTCTGGCTATTTTTGCCTGGTCCGGCGCCTTGGTTACCTTTGAAATCTTAGTTTTTTCCTCAGCTGCTTCAGCGATGAGCTCCGCTTCCTCGATATCAATGAAATCATCGCCATAATCGTCGCTCTTGACTTTATCGACACCATTGACAGCAGCCAGCATGTCATCGTCATCGACCTCATCCGAACCGAACTCGTCCATGTGTTCGAGATTTGTTACCTCGTTAGCTGCCTGTGCTTTCTTACTCTCTATTTGAGTAGGAGTCGGAAAATCAGATACTTGAATGTTGTGTTTGAGAATGCATGACCTAACGGTACCGACGATTTCATCACAAGCAATCCAGCATTTGATATCCATGTCGGACGACAACAACTTGGCCGAGAACTTGGCCTCAAAATCTTTCTCTAGCTTGAAGATGTTGCCACGCCAGAAATGAACCACCACCCCATCGGTATTCTCGGCCATGAACGTTACATGTAGCTTTCTGCTATTCCATACCGGGATGGAAAGGTTATCGTACCAGATCCGCACTTTGACATGGACTTCAGGGGCAGTTGTTTGGTTGCTAGTAACGCGTCCGACGATCTCGGCAGCCACTCCCAACCGAGGGAAGCCTGAGATGAAGTCACGAATATTTTTGCCGAAGGGCGGGTTCTTCGATAAGATTCGTTCAATAGACCCCGTGTCCATCTTTGCTAGCTCTCCAATACTGTGTACATTTTTGCTGACTAATTTGCGAGCTGCAACAGGGCCAATCTGATTAATTTGTCTCAATTGTAAGTTGGAGTATTCCCAGAACCCTGCCGAAACGCTTCGTGCAAGATCGAGAGCGTGACGAGTCGATATCGAATCGTAGTCATGTAGTTTGCAGTCGATGACGCAGCGTATGAGACGCGGAACTCGTTCAAATATGATGTTCTTGTCCGTGACAAATTGATGTTTGACAGACATAAAGCCCTTCTCCGTGGGGTCATCGATGCCACCCAATTGTACCTGGATGAGCAATGAAACCTTGTGTGGCGTAGTTGTGACTGTTTCTCTGATTGGATACTTGATGAAAGGAGACTTGTTGAGTTCTCGGAGAGATGGTCTCTCGTTTGGCTTCATACGCAGGTCTCTGAATTCTACAGCTTGGCAAAGGATGTGAAGCTGTAAGTGTTAGTGCTGTCATGTTCAGCTATGAATACAGTATAGGTCCACTTACAATTTGCTCCGTCTTGGCCTTCGGTGGAATGCTCAGGAGCAGCTTCATTGTTTCAAACTGGACCATGTAACGAGACATGGCCGCACCGTACTCGGTACTGCTCATTCGATCCTCTTCGCTTACTAGTTTCTGTCCCTTAAGGAGTTTGATGTTTCTCTCGCACAATTGCTCAAGCCTGCGGTCAACGTCTCCTCCGGGAGTAGCACCTTCAATCTTGTAATAGCTTGGATTTTGACGCATGCGTACGCTGAAGAAGGTTCCACAAAGCCACTTCTTCGCATCGTAGGTATTCTTGATCGTACCCAGGCTGATCTCGGAGTTCAGGTGCTCGATCAGGTTTAAGTGAAGCGTACTCTCCAAAACGTCTTGGCCTGACACCATTTTCCTGTACCGATCCACCATATTCGTGCGTGTCATGATCACTGCCACCGCACTATCATCAAACTGGGGACGACCAGCACGCCCAAGCATTTGCATGACCTCCAGATCAGAATACTCAGCGGGACGGCCACCTTGATAACCAACAGTTCCTTTTAGTACAACGAGATGACATGGAAGGTTGACTCCGACAGCCAGCGTGGATGTGCAGCAGATGATGTTGACATCCCCTTGTAAGAAAGCTCTCTCGACTGTATGACGATCCTCAATATCGAGACCAGCGTGGTGGTAAGAAACTCCGCACGTAATCAAGTTTCGCAGGTCCCGGTTACTGACACATAGTGTCTTGGACGGGGGTGGCCATGCTCGCTCTGAAGGCTTTTGTCTGCTCCACCATTCCGCCAGGATGGTGGCAGCACCTTCGCAAGATTTTCTCGTGAAGCAGAAGATCATGATCGGTTTCCTCTGGCTATATTTTCTGATCAAACCAGGCAACTTTCCATCAAGGAATTTCTCGAACGCATAATCATTAAAACTGCCATCATAGCCATAAACATGCTTTTGAAGCCTGACAGGTCTGAAATCTTCTCCAAAAGTCTCACGATGAGCTGGGATATGGTGATTCGTATGATCCCTACCAAGCCAGGTTGCGATGTCGTCGGAATTGGGGACTGTGGCGCTAAGAGCTATGAATCTAACGTTCGTACCGACGGTCTTCATGCGAGAAACAACTGCTTCTAGAGTTGCGCCTCTGGAATCTTTGAGAATGTGGACCTCGTCGATGAGGAAGAGCTTCACCATCTGAACAAGCTTCTGGTGATCAGTCCATTTGCGTGTAATGCTATCCCATTTCTCAGGTGTTGTCACAATGATAGACGCCTCTCGAACGCGAGCCATCTCTGCTAAGCTTGTATCCCCAGTCAACTCAGCACAGGGAAGATTCAGATGGCTGAATTTCTTCGACCAGTCTCGCATGCGCTCAGAGCACAGTGACTTTGTTGGAGCTTGATAGACGATCTTGAACTGTCCAGTACCATAACCTCCGACAAGTCTGCAGATAGCTAACTCGAAAAGGGCCGTTTTACCACTGCCCGTAGGAGCAGACACTACCACATTGTCACTGGTCTTGTATATTGGAGCAAAACACTTCGATTGTACAGCGTTGAACAGCTCGTAAGGGAAAACTTGACGAAAACGATCGGGAAGTTCGTACGGAGATACGAGTTGGATGCCATGCGCCAATGGTAGTGTGTGGCTTTGTGCATTAGGCCGAGCAGTATAATGTGTGGTGGGATGGACGGGTCGTTGGGGTGTTTGAGGTATATCCAAGTAATTTTCAGCCTCCAATTCAGTACCCGTATCCATTTCAATGTCCATGTCCATATTAAAGTCCGGCTCAGAATATTCGGGAGCAACAATTAGAGGTGCGTGATTGCTCAGTCTGCGGAGGCTGACTCTGGCTGTTGGACTTGAGTTTTGGCCCACATAAACGAGAGGCGATGAGTCCTGTGAGGCCCAACTGGTTGCGGGACTGCGAACAAAGTCGCCTGAGGATGTCAGAGGTGATGATCCCTAGCCATGGAAAGACCTACTGAGATTGAAAGGTGGAGTGATCTGCTGTTTCTGTAGCTGCAGGTGATTTAACCTGTGTCCATGCATTCCTTCTAGAAAATTGGGTTGACTCAAGTTAGACTGTCTAGTAACCATCGATGGCGGTATTGGCATCCCGATTGCGGGTGAACGAGCTGTATCCAGTGAAGGCACACCCTTAAGCTTGGCGGATACTTCACGGAACAGTATATCATGGTGTAAGCTACTGCTAGACTGCTGTTTCAATGGTATCTTCTGCTGCATCAACATAGCAGTGACGAGCGGACTCACGGGATCCGTGGAGTGCGTGTTTTTTTGTCTGGAGGGGGCTTTGATGAGGGGTAAACCGCTCCGCAGGTTCTGGGAAAACCTGAAGTGATTATCGGCATTACTGAGAATCCTGAGCTCTCTCTCGGGTTGGGGTTCGGGTCTGTTGTACATGCTACGAGGTAAAGAGAGCCTTGTGCGATTCGTGATGGGTGCTTGCAACTGCTGGCGTGTGTCACTTGAATCCAGGCCTGCCAGTATTGATTGTTAAAGCCCAGACTTCGAACAGAGGGAACGGTGAGACGCACCGTAGTTCCTGGAAAGAGCTGCAGCTTCTGGTACTGACTGCTGCCGCAATCCAGATGGTGCGAACCTCCATCCTGTAGGGTCTTCCTGGTTGAATGTAGCATTACGTCCATTTTGGACATTATAAGAAGACGCATTCTGGATGATACGTTGCCTGTACGGGTCGTGTTGCATATCCATTTTGTGTCAGAGTGTTGAGATGCCTTTTTGTGTTGCGAGAGGTAGGTACAACATTGGAGGAAACGAGATATGGAAGGAGATTTCAGGTGATTAGGCACTTGTCTCCGGGTCCTTGAGGAAGTTTTTCCCAAGATTGTGCACGCAACTCATCTGTTTTGAGATGAATGTTGGAATGTTCGTATGAAGATGGATCAGAAGTGTTGTGGAAGATTGGCGGAAGAGTGCGGCAGAATCTCGCCCATCTGGCCTGCGACATAAGTGATCTTTAGGACGCCTATATGGGGTCAACAGCGATATGGAATTGCATACAAGAGATCAACGAGAAGAGAGAACTATACAAGACTCCATTTCAATGCTGTGGCCCCGTGGTGCTTTCCTGTTTTCGCCACGTGATAATATCACGTTTGCCCCTGAAAGATCGCTAGCAGCCAGTGCTATCCCAAGCAAATAACTGCATGAAACCCAAAGCTCGCCAACCATTCAACGCCCCAAGCCGTGTCATGCTATCAATACGGCTGTACCCCGTAATTTTCTGCCAGTTCCGTTGCCCATTCTGTTCATATTGTGCCTGAGCATCCGATTCTTGACCGGCGGAAGATATTTCACGCCTTCTAAGATCATCATCTGAGCTCAATCGTCCCGTTTTATCTTACCACGCGAGGATCCCACTCTAGAATGGTGTCTCAATGGGGAGCTGGGCCGAGAACTCGACAGTCCGGCGTGCCTGGTGCCTTCTAGCGTGTCGACTGTCAGCTTCTTGGCTTCCTCTGGTTTTGGCGTGTGGCCATTGTCGATTGTTGTCTTCTCGTAACTTGCAATATTGATAGGTGGCGGTCTATTCCTCTTCCTTTCTGCACTACTGTACAGATAAGTGGCAAATATGGCGACGGCAGTACCGAACACAAACTGTAAGCGAATCAGTAAAACAATACAAAATACCAGTACCACCGGTACTTACTTTGAGGGTGACCTGGAACTCGAAGAAGAACACGCTGAACATGAAACTGAGGATGATACTAATGGACGTAGCAAAGTTCTTCGCAATGTTGTCCGCATAGTTGATGCACATGGCTACCAATACCCCGCCAACGGCTTGGAAAACTATAGCTGTCCACACAACCGCATTGTAACCATCGAAAAAGCCTTTCTGGGCAATTTCCTCCCCATCCTTGAACATGACCCCAACGAGCAAAGCCGGGAAGAGCGAGTAGAACGAGAGCTGGACATTTCGAGTCCAAACAGTCACATGTTGTGTACTCTGCTTCAACACTTTCTCGAAGTAAACTCCGGTCAGCCCAGATACCACTGCTGCAACCAGCACCGCAGTAAGCCCCAGCGAGTAGTTCATGACTGGCTTCGTAAGACCCATATCCTCTTGTATGCCTTCATAGGTTGCCGACCGCTTCGCAAGGCCCCCTGAAAGTCCCTCCATTCCGCGTCTTGTCAACTCCCTTGCGACTTCTGCGGCTCCATTCGACAACTGTCCGAGTTCGTGAAAAGACCGAGGAAAGTGAAATCGAGAGGAAGAGTCCGTGATTGGCGAGTAAGAGTTGGGGTCACTGCTTGGTAGTTGCACAACTGCCACTCCAAATGTCAACAGAAACAAGGATATCCACTTTTTGGAGGACAGCGATCGGCCAAGCATAGTGACGCTGAAGAGGGCCGTTGTAAGTATCTTTGGCTCGATCAGCCGGAAATTCACTGTATCAGGTAAAAATCATACCTTCAGTTGATATAAAACTTGAAAATGCACCGCATCCAAATTGCTGACTGCTACGTATTGGAGAGAGTTCTGGAGGGTATACAACACGGCAGGGATAGCCAGCTTCCATCCGTCCCCAAAGAACACAGAACGGTACAGCTGTTCGAAAAGTACGGTCGCAGGCGTCGAGGGAGGAAGGGTCTGCGAGATATCGTACAGGGCAATGGTCAAGGATACGGCGAGCTTGATGACCTCATTGAGGAATACCGCCGTGGAGGTGAAGTATTGACGGCCACCTGTGGAAGGCATTATCCGCGAGTAGTGCATGATCTGTATCGCGTCAATTGCGCTGCCCATCATCTCTTCTCGTTTGGTTCTGGGAGGGTACTGACGAGTATCAGGGCGGAATTTTGAAATGTAAGCTGTCTCCGATTAGTACGTTATCATAATCGCAGAAATGCAGCAGGCCTTTACAGTGATGAGCGACACGTGCTTCATAGGCACTCCCATAAAGGAAGCCTTCTCAGGCGCATCGTGAAGAGCCATGGCAGCCCCTTGGGCCTGTCCCTCCACCTATCCGCTCTCTCAGAGTAGTCGGGTTGGGCTCGGTGGATGCACTTCGGGAGGACAAAAAACAATTTAAAAATCTACCCGGAGCGGCGCAGAGAAATGCAAGAGTTTCTGCGCGGGCGATGCGTGGAATTGAGAAGAATGCTAAATTTGATCGTGGTGTTGTTGCGTGTTGCTGAGAAGTTGGAGTGCTTCTGGCTTTCCAAGACGCAGAATCGCTCTTGGCTGCTGTGTTAAGACTAAGATTCTGGTGCGGCCTGATCGTGGCTTGAAGCCCCCGCCCCTGTTATCGCCGCAACACCTGAACTGGGAATGGAATTGGGGGCCTTGGGCGTCCAGCAAAAGGCCAAACTTGTTGCATATCCCAACTACCCACCGCCAGCTACCGGCTACCAGATACGAGTACCAGCCAGCAACTGGTTTTGAATGAGTGGCTTTCTGGGGCAGATGCCACTCTGTCAACCTCTGGCCTTGGGGTAACAAGCAAGCTGTCCGCCCAGGTTGTAAACAAAACAGACCGGGCGCTTCTGGACCACAATCCGGGGGGGAGTGTGAGGATGTCAGCAAATCCAAGCAGAGCAAAGTAGGTATTGCGAAATACGGCTGCTCGTAAGTATCATTTCGCTGCGTGTTGTTTCAGTGGTCACGGTAACTTGCTCCGCCAGCGTGCAGCCGGGCCAGCGCCTACATTTTCCCAATCCTGTTACGTGGCCCAGTAATCCCGTCGACTATCCGAAAGCCAGCGACTCCCGACCCGGCCAGGTTTTACGTAGATGGTTTGGAAGCCTTGTGATAGACACGAGATCGTCACCTACACACAGGAGGTCCTCCGTCACGTGTCGAGGTCGGCTGCCTGAGGTGAGGTTCCAAGCTGGTAGTTTACCTACGGTAGCGCTACTTTACGTGCCTATACGTCGGTTCCGGCTGGGCGACGAATGAGGGGAAAGAGTCTGCGATTTAGATCTGCAGTATCACGTATCGAGGGGAGTCCTACGGGAAAGACAGTGGAGAGTAGGTGACCAGTCGGCCAGAGCCCGCGCAGCAGCGGAGACCTGTTGCGCCAATCGTCACGAGGCAACTTCACACAGGTAAGGGGCTGGTGAATTAAGTCGGAGATGCAAGACACGGTCCTAGTAGTACGGCTTCTCACCTCTTTTACTCACAGGTAGTGTGCACTGACCGTTTCTGTAACATTGTTTATCCGATAGCGTCGTGCTGCAAAATAAATATACTAACCGAGAAAGGTTTCTCTAATTCCAAATATGGGTATAAGGTGCTGCCAAGCTGACGAACGAGATTGTTTACACCACAGATTCTCTCAAACTTCCCCACGAAAGATTCCGTGGTACGTTCCAATGCATAGGTTCGTCGTTTTCCACCAGATAATCACCGCCATTGGTATTGCTGCCGTCGCTTTCGCCGAATCTGGCCCCGGTATCCCGTTTTCTAAAAGCCAGTCCCGAAGAGCGTGTCTGCTTGAAGCAACAAGATGCCCCAACCGCGCTGAGTCTCACGGCAGATGGAGGTATAAGAGGAAGTTGCTTCTCCTTGTGGAGAGGCGATGTAACAGAATCCGGTTGCAGGCTTCCCCTGCGTGGGGGTAGCCAGCTGTGTCGGGGCATTGACTCGTCATCAGACTCAAAACTCATGAAATCCTCATAGTCGGGAGAGAGTTCGGCGTGGTCGATATTCTGTGCTAATGAAAGAGAAGCATCGAGATAGAGGAGAATCGTCTGTTTTTCGCCGGCTGTTCCAGGTCTGGAGGCGTTGCTGGAGGAGAGAGTCGTACTGGGAGGAAACCAGGAGTCTCTTGATTCCGTTGGAGGGATTTTGGTCGTCTCATGCTCTTCAATGATCTTTTCGCGCATTTTCGCTTTCTTCTGACGAAGAGCTTCCAAGAGAGCTTCTTCCTGTTGCGATACAGCCATAAATCTACTGCTCCTATCGGAACTCTGACAAAACACCATAGAACTGGGCGATAAGAGCAGGTTCTGGTTTGGCAGGGACTGTATGGACGTGATTGAAAGCGCTCTCGATTCTGGATAATAGCTCCCGGATCCGAGAGATGATGATTTATTGGAAGATTTGGTGCTCGGACGTTGAGATAGTTCATGACTGGGTGAAAGGGATAAGTCGAGGCGGGGTGGGATCCATGGCCCGGATGAATCAGATTCAACAGGAGAAGACTCGGTCATGCTGAGAGAAGGCTTATCCTCCTTTGGTAAAGGAGATGTCTCCGAAAGTGAAACTTTGCAGGCATAGCGCTTAGACGGAATGAGGGGTAAGTCTGTGTCCGAGTCGCCTTCAGAGTCTGACGACAGTGACAAAACACTCTTCTCGTGCAAATCTGAGTGGGACAGAATACTGCCAGACGTAGTCTTTGATGTCCTTGTATTTCGACTAGAGATACTCGCGGCACTGGTAGATTCCCAGGTTGGAGGTGTTAAGCTGGACGGAGTCAAGCTTCGCATTGCAAAGCTCGAAGGGGTCAGGTTGGAAGGACTCATACTAGAACGGACATCCCTCAAGGAGAACGAGTCTCTTTCAGCGGTTACTAAATGCGACTCGGCACCGTAGTATGTTGGCTTCAAAGTATTTTCTACCGTCAAGTGAGAGCTATCCCTTCCTGCGCTCGTGCTGATGCGGTCGGCGACTCTTAGTTCCGGTATTTGTTCCATTCGGGGAGAACGTGGAGGGATGTTTTCGTAGTGGTCGTACAAGCTTGCGAGTGCTCCGTTCGTCCTACCCGCCTCGTGAGTCTTGTCTGAGCGACCGCTCAGCTTTTGTGATTGCATCGACTCCTTCGACTGTGATTTCATGAGTTTGCGTCTTGCCGAGTCCGAAACGAAGCTCCAAGATCCATGAATTGAGCCCGAAAATAGAGAAGGTGATGGTTGATTCGGGTCTGGCGATCTATCTCCGTTCCACCGAGGCTTTGAAAACAAGATAGACAGGTCTAACCGAGAGGGCTTCTTTTTCCTTTGTGAAGAATCGCTTGAGCTGAAATTGATCTCCTTATCATGATGACTGCCAGCGGTGAACGGTTCGCCGGGCGGGTCAAGCGAATTTTCTGAATTTGACATTGGACCACTCTGAACGGCTGAGGGGCATCCCTTCCGCAGAGCCATGTCCCGGGCAGAAGAAGCCGAGGTCTGCTGAGATATTGACAATGGGATATTCTGTCGATCGTAGTACGACTTTAAAGTAGAAGAAGAATCCTTGTTCCTCAAGCGCCCGCTCCTTTCCGATGTGGCTGTGATTCCGTCATCCATGTACAGCCCTGCCAGGACCGTGGACGATGCCTTCTCACTGAGCGCCGGGACCCTCGGAAAGTCGACTGTGTCGTGACCCGATTGCTCGGTCTCATGAATACTTCCAGCCGAAGATTCGGAAATGGATATGCTCATAACACTCGACCGTGAACTCGGAGACCTAAATTGGTAGCTGTCGTCTCGAATTGGGGAAATGTCAATGTTGAGATCATTGCTAGTGCCCAATAATCTCTGCGCCTTGGATAGTTGAGTTCCACCACGAGGTGGTGGAGGCTCGAAAGGCAGGACGTCTTTATGTTTCCGTCCTGGTAATGGAAACGAGAATTTACTGGTTCGTCCCATCGCTTGTCTGGTTTTGCAGCTTCGGAGACCGCACCGAGTATCTAACAGCAGCTCGAAAAGTTCCGAGAGTTACAAGACAGTGCTTGAGAGGTTGACTTGCTCGTATTATATTCTCAAGCGGTTATGGAACCATCGTAAGGGTCGTTTTGGTGGTGTTTGTACTGGTATTGGTACTGGTAGTAGTCGTGAGAGGAGAGTGGGCCCGGAAAGAGAGTGCGGTCGAAATAGAAATAATTACTTGTTTGTTAGAACGTGTTTGTGAGGAGCTTCGAGAGACAAAAGCTTGCAACCAGATTGTGTCTATACAGTCCTCGGTCGACTAACGGGTAAGAGATGGCGCATTTGATATCAAGATGGAATAGGGGAGCTGAGGAGGAAGCCAGGTCAGCCTAGGCCGGGTCCGGTCGCACTACTTCTGTACCAAGCCCAATGCAGTAGCACCCCACTTGGGCGATGCAAACTCCATTCCATCCCACTCCACCCCACCTCACTCCACACCGCTCCACCCCGCTCCACTCCACGCCATTTGGCTTGCCTTTACTCCAACGGCGGCAATCGGTTGCTCACTCATACTCTGCAGCACACACAGTACAGTACCTTTACGCTGCTATCTACATAGTAAGAAAATCCCCTTCGCTGCAGTTTGGCCTGCTGACGAGTACATTACCTTAATCATACCCTTAACTGTACCCTTCACGGAGGACTTTCCAGTTCCGTTATTTAAATTCACAGTCATTATATGATTCAGAGTTCAAAATGTGCTTCCCGCGCTTCCGCAGAGTACCTACCGACTGACCCGTCGGCACCTGCAGTCTGTCTGCAGGTATCTACGAACATCCGTGGTGCTGTAGAGAGCTATGGAAGTACATACGAACTACTTCGCCGCAGGCCGAATGAACACCACAGGTGAGGTAGAGATGGGTCCATGGTAACCAGCCCTATGTAAAAAGCGCAACTCTTTCACTTGAAAGAGGTTCCTATAACGTTGTGTAATATTTTAATTTATACTCAGCGCAGCGTGGCTTAATCAAATAACTCTTAACATAAGAGAAGAAGCCGAAGTTGGTGCTTTAGCTTCTGATATGTGAATTAGGATTGCATTCAGAGGCTAGAGAATGGCAAAAAGTCTCTAGTAATCCAGAATGTTAAGATGTTCAGGCCTGAGAAGAAAATATACTTGTGAAATCTTCAAGTTAAAGGTACGAAGTATTGCGTTACTCTCTGTGTTTCTTTGACGTCTACCGTAAGACCCACCAGCGAACCCAACGGATCAAGGGTAGGTTTAAGTGTGTTTGCAGGGTTAAATGAACAAACATACTTTCATATAGTGTTGATTTGGCTGCCCCTCCTTCCTTCGCAAACACTATTGGCAAATACCTACCTACTGATTGATGGGTACTCTACGACTGGCGAGAATACTAGCTAACTATTAGCCACTAGAATTATATTATCGTGTTTTAGCAACTCAAGTTGCTTAGAGATAGCTATTCGGAGTTCAGTTCTCAAAAGTAGATTAGCCAGTAACCTTCAATCATTTAAAATGGTACAGTATTTGGGAAATAACAGAAAGGTGACTACAGCGTTACAACGATTAGTCATCGTAATCAGCCAATCGGGATAATAGGAGATGGGGCGCTCGAGTTGCTCAGGTTGCTATATCAGCGCTGTGATTCTCTTGCGATTTTAACTCAAAGCTGTATTCTTTAGTTTTGGAGAGATCAAAAAACGACTCAATATCCAATTTTACATAGATAATAGCTCAAGTATTGAGTATATTACAACATTTCTGAGTTAGACGCCCCTACTTCTAACCCCAGCAACTGACAGTTGATGAAGCCAACCGCTATATAGGGATCCGCAGAACTCAATATTTTCATTAGTTTTAAGGTTTGAAAATTCGGCTTACTCTCGCTCTCTTGTTTGAGTGGCTGTATTACCCTTGTCTATGGAGTGCTGATCAGTGGAGTTTGACCCATGGTATCTGCGAAATGAGAAGAAAAAAGGGGGGTTCGGAGTATATCCTTGCATGTACGAAGTACAAAGTACTAAGCGAAAAGTACTTGGTTTCTGGGAAGTTCTCTTCGAGGTAGTTCGAGATACTTGGTACATGCCCGAAATAATGTACAAGTGCTGTCTGTGCGTAATTCTACCGGTTTCCATTAACAGGGCTCATATACAGGGGGTATAGCCAATGATTTATCTATGACGATTCGCCGCTTTTTGCACTGAAAATCAACGCTTTCAATATGGATTCAGCAGGAGGAGGCCATACAAAATATTAAGGAAATTGTAAAAGCAGCATTGCCAAGTATCTAGTGTGCACGGCCTAGAATTGTACATTATTTACCCATGATACGAAGTACACTCAAGTTGATTAACGTTAGCCGGTTTTGAAGTGCCTAAGTATGAGATCCCCGACACGCTCTTCCTGATTATTCCGAGGTCAAATAAAATTCGATTGTTAGAGGCATAATCAAATAACATGCTTGAGAATACATCTAAGATGTACTTCGATGTAGATCAGACTTCAAGCAGTTACGAATAGAATTTCATGTTGGCGTTGGTCTTGTGGCGGTAAGTTAAACTATATTTAGAGGTATAAGTTGAAATGATTGAAAACTAACAAATACAGGGTTTGAAAGAAGACGTCAGAGTGGGGGCGCTGGTATCAGGGGTAGGTCTTCACGGAAGCCCGGCCTTTGGCAACAACGCAGCTCTACGGAGGTACTTTGTCGCAGGCCGAACAAACACCACGTTAACATGTGTGAATGAGGAAAAGATAGGATGGGTTTGTAAGGTTGAATATTCAATATGGTGGTGTTTATTTGGCCTGCGATGAAGTAATTGGCGACGCTGTACTGGGCTCGCTTCTAATTTAAATTTAATACAACTTGATGCACATTCCAAACTATTGATGCTAAGAGGGTAGGATCAACATTTGGAATGAAGGCGTTGGGTTGGATTTTTTTTTAAAAAGTTAGATGATAATGAGAACCGTCTTTATTAATATTAATATTCGCTTTAAGCCTAGTGCGTAGCACTGTGGCACAGCAATGAAGTACTGTAATCTATGAGCTGCACAGGGGTATAGTGGGTAAGACGCTTAGCCTAATTGGCCAATTATTGTTACAATGCTACAGTACTGATTCTACTATATATCTACTTGACTTTATGTTAAGGCCATCAAGGATATGTTCTCTAGACATAGACAGGTAGCCTTTCCTAATTTTTAACTTAAAGGCAAGTTACAAAATTCAACATCAATCATAGCGAGCTTGGCGAGCTATTTTATAGCAGATATCTTTCTATGTTAAACCCTACAACAGCCTTACGAAAAACTGGCTATCTGACTTTTATAGCAGGTGCATCTTATTAACCAAATGAAAATCATATATATGTATAATTTATTCCTTTTAATATAATATATAAGTACTATACTACATAGCAAAAGCGGGAAACACCATCCTACATTCTTAAATATAAGGAAAAAAACAGTATGGGACTCTTTCCATGTTTACTATATAGTCTAATGTAGTCACAGTTCCTAATTCCTTCTTATATATTAGTCGATATTTATTCCCTTTACGTCTTAGGCGAGTACGATCTTAAGAAGGTGCCTAAACAAATCAAGTTGCCTCCGGTTTTCTATGCAGCGGGTAAAAGTAGAAGCCGTTTATCTCCATAGGATCGCAATGCAACTGGGACTTGTCCTTACTGGAATACACACATCATTGTATATTAGATAATTTGGCTGAATTGGCAATTAACTTATGTAATATTAAATCAAATATCGGAGTATTTCCATGAAAATTCTATACGATTTGAAATCGCTGAAACTGGAAAAGCCAAAATAGAAATTTCCGACTTGTTACTTTACTATTAATTACAAGTATAGTTCACCGGCAGCTGTGTATTTATATTGATGTGAATAAACTAGTTTCGTCGAGTTATAGCATATAGAATACTTTGTATCCAGAAGTTTCTACGGTGAATTGGCTGATATTATTACTTTTCTATTATAAATCTTGCTTTTGGATCTGGATTGACCAATAATTCTTTGTTATATAAGCCATATAGGTTCTCCAAACACAATTCGCCATTAAAACTCAATTTAATAGCGTTGTCTCTTTTACTCATAGCTGTCATGATCTTATTATTTGCCAGAAGCTACAGAACGAAAATCATAATATGATAATCATGAACTAGGAGACGACAACTCAACGCCTGTACGCGGTGTCTTCTATGACCTGCAGATTCTTTAGATTCTTTCTAAAGAGCCTGTGGAGCCGAGATTGAGACCTTTCGACTATGAAATACTAATCAGACCCCAAGTCGAATAAAGCCAGTACTTTTCGGAAGCTTGGGAATATTTTTTTTCACGTCTTCTTTAATTACCCCTACTTTTGACCTCTATTCATATACTCTAGGATTATTCAAATATATACCTGCGACTAGAGGAAAGGTCAATAAAGGATACGAGGGTTGAAAAGGCAGGTACATAGCATATAAAAAGGAGGAGGGAAAAGGATACATTCAAAGATCTATATGGAAGTCGATAAGGGCTACAATTGAGAGCCGCTATTAGCTTGCAATCATTCACCGCTGCACCACGGTATAGACTTCGGAACTACGGGTTTTGTTGGTGCAGCACCAACAACAAATCTCACAAGATATCAGAGTGGTTTATCATGAATTGAAATGCTCAATTTATTGTGTTGGTAGAGGTTTGCTCTTTTATAAATGGCTAGTAGCAGAGTTATATACATAGGCCTGATTCTCCTTTGTGTAATCACTCCTAGGCCGGCATGCCAAGCAGGATATTCTCCGAAGGCGTGGAGTGGAACCTGAGGCCACAGATATATGCATACTAACCACTGACTCATATACGTATACAACCATAAGCAAGGTAATCCTATAGATCCTAGCGATAAAGATAGAATCAAAACAAGTCATTGCCTTGTTTTTGCATACTTGTCATGCCAGAAGTGCGGTGCTGTATTAGTTTCAAAAGGCGAACATAGAGACCTACCCCGCAATGGCCGGTTGTCTTACTGTACATGCTTTATTTAGGTTAGCTAGCCTGCTGGTCTGTGGGTCTGTGACGCATTCTCGCCTGAATATGTACTATTCCCCTGAAATAAATGATGAAACGTCCAAAACCGGGTCAGAGTTTTAGTATATACTTCGTAAAGCATACTTCCAAGTGGTTAGCTGCCCTTGCTAGCTGAAAGGCACAGATCAAAAGAGGGTCTAATCATATTTGCAGCCCTACCTAGGGTATTCTCAGAAACTTCTAGAGTAACACAAGCTAATTTGATTTGCTAAACATCCTAGAAGGCTACCAACACATTTTCCAGCTTAGTCCTACTACTAACGGTTTTGACATCTACTATGTACTTTGTCGCAGGTCAAACAAACACCGCAGGGGAGCAGATTTAGCCTTGTAAATTCACTGAAAATATATTGTTATATACACACTAACATGGTTTTGCTTGGCCTGCGACGAAGTGCATCATCTGAGGTATTGTGCCTTGCAATGAGGGATGGGTGTTTAAAGGTTTAGACAGAAGATAAGGGATAAAACCAAAATATTTCGTCATAAGCTAAACAAAAAACCATATGAAAGTATATTTAACCTTGCAAACATATACTCTATAGAGCAATTTATCCCTACTCCCTTTCTTCAGTGTGCTGCAAATGTGGGCATCCCCATTGCATGGATATGGACCAACCAATAACCCACTTCCCCCTAGGAATCAGAGGCCCACATTCGCAGTCTACTGAGAAATGGAAGTATTAGTCCACTAGAGTGGTGCCTGCTACAAACTATAATGATAGTTTTAAAAATCCTCTCTCTGGACCTACTCCCCAGTCCCTACTGCAAGCCCTACGGCATTATCAGTAATATGCTCACAGCTCACCAATGATCTATGCCGAACTTATGGTCAAACCGGCTGATCTAGTCTTGAGAACCTTGAACTAATAAATAGCTTTCCATATTCTAGCTCAGCACAAAGCTGTAGTCAAACTGGAATGGATTTCGATTGGGTCCTTTCGATTTTCTTACCATACTTTGGAACCTCAAAACAGGTACCTCTTTGGCCGGTTATCAGGGCCGGCTATGATATATATATGACCCACGACTTGTGATTTGGACGCGAAAAACTCGAGATTCGAGCCCGAAACTTGCGTACTAGATACTTAGTACATGGGGAAATAATCTGAGGTTTTCTGTCTGTGCGCTATACTAAAACTTTCTTTTGTGCAGGGGTTTCGATAGGGGGTACTTGAAGCTTAGGAATCAATAACA
>JAENRP010000218.1:0-16564 GCA_024741835.1 Diplocarpon mali
TTTTTATATATACTTTTTACCTATAGGCCGGGCCTAGGAGTTAGAAAACGAAACTAGTAAAAATAAACAAATAAGCTATAGAGTTATAAAAATAATTAAAAATAGTACTAACCTAGATATTAATTTTCCTTAATTCTCTTTAAGGGATAAGGAGAACTATTATCAGATAATACTCTCTTTATAAAGCGCCTACTTCTTTTTAATAGTTTACTATTAGTATTAGAAGAGTCTGGTCTTAGTATTATAAGAGCTTTAATGTTTTGTAAAGATGCTAGTATAGTTTGATAGCTTTTGCTAATAGGGAGGAAGATATATATTGCAGTATTATTATTATTATCTTCTTTATTATTATTATTATCCTTTAAAGAGTTATCTATTATTAAAAGGGACGCGGTAGGAGATTCTATAGCTATAACCTCCTTAGCCTTGCCTTTCTTTAGATTGAGTTGCGGGCTAGGCTTAGGAGTTGTATTAAGGGTTTTTGCATAAGGCTTTTTAGTACTATACTTCTTAAGAAGAATTGTCTTATTAATCATATTATTAGCCTTAATGTTATTATTAATGCCTTTTATCTTAGCTTAGGATTTGTCCTTATATAATTGTAGCTTTAAGTATTAAATCAGTTTCCAAGTATAGGTAAAATTATTAAAAAGTTCTTGCTTATGCTTCTTTAAATAAGTTATTAATTGACTTATATCTTTGGATAGTAACTCTTTTACTATTATTACTATTAATAGATCGTTCTATAGTTGTTTCCTTATAAGTGCTTCTAATAGTAGGCCACCTTTTATTATACTAAGTGTTATATAAAACTTAGCTAACGATTCCCTTATAATACTCCATCTTATAGTGCTCGGTTTCTTTATATAGATGGACTTAATATAAAACTCATTTAGGTTAGTACTATTTTTAAGTAAGTTATTATTAATAACTTCTATATAGTTATTACTAATAGTAAGGAACCTACCTTTTCCAAGCTCTCTACTAGACTTTAAGTTAACGAACGTTCCTTATCTTATAAATATAGAGAATGGGGTGGTCTTATTAGAGATATATTCCTTAAGTAGCGTCTTAGTCTTAGTATTTAATTCTTTCTACTATATTGCGTTTTATACTAGATTTAGTAAGACCTATTAAGTATTCTTTAGGCGTAGGGAGGTGAGAGCTAATAATTTATAGGATTTTTCCTATATAGTAAATTCTTTAGTTAATTGTTTTACTATAGGTATTATATAGTAATCGATAGTCCTACTATTAAGGGAGCTAACCTGCTGTGGAGACCTGAGATGGATAGGTCTTATGATATATATTATATGATTGACGTAGGACGGTAGGAGGATAAAAGGGCCATCTTCTATATATAGAAATAGCGCGTATCGCTATAGTACTGAATATACCTTATACTTAGGACTTATTCCTAATATCTTATTTAAGAGAGCCCGCTTATAGTGCTTCCTCCTCTTGTTTTTAGGTCTTCCCTTAGGCCTATTCTTGTATTGTCTCCCCTTAGTTTTATATTGGTGACTTACGCAAGGACCGATTTCTTAAGATTTCTATCCTTATATAACCTTATTGATCTCTTGGTTTATAGATAAGAGACCGGCCTTTCGAAGAATACGTCTTCGAAACACTTATAGCATTTTAATCGACTTTAAAACCCTTATCCTTAATCGCTTAGTTACTTAGAACTATCGATTTTCGTTTAGCAACTATTAATAACTTTAGATTTTCCCTTTTCGGCTCTGCTTTAAAAACCCTTATTTTCTTCCTTAACTCTGAGATTTTCGGAATTTTCGGCTTCCTAGTATGAAAAGTTTGGCAAACCCTATAATAGCAATCTTAAATAGCAGTAGTTTCGAGTACTTGAGTAATATTAAGCGCAAACTCTAACTGGAAGTGCCTCTTTAGAATCTTTAGAAATCCGAATCCGATAATTCAGCCGCCTCGGCTTAATAGAACTCTAAAAATTGCCTTAGAATCGTCTCTAAAGACCCCTTTATTCTAAGGACCAATAGGAATTGGCCTAGAGGCTAAGAAGAATCTTAAATACAAACCTTATCTTAGAAATTAGTCCTTAATTAGATAAACCTTATCTTATTATAATTAGTCGCAACGCTCCTATTAGCTATTTAGCACCCACTTAGAATCTCTTAGCAAATTCGGATTAAACTTTTAGCAGAATCCGGAATTCCACTCCTAAGCCCAGCCTATAAGTAAGAGGATAAAAAGATATCCTTAAATAACTTAAGACTACTACTTACTTTTTTAATATCAATACTAGAAAATACTAAAAATAATAACAATTTTAAACTTTTTACTAACCTTTTATCTAAATCTTTTCAAACTTATCCTAATCACTTTAAGATTGACTTAGATTCTAAATGTTCTTTAAGCCCTTTTAAATTTCGAAGTACTCCTCTTAGCAATCAATCTCGCAATATTAAAGCTTCCCCTTTGCCCCTTATAGATTCTATTAACCTAGACGGTTAGTATAAAATAATAATAGCCGCATTTAAGGCTATTACTAATCACTTTCCCCTTCCTAATTCCCTTAGCGCTCCTTACTTTATAAGCGCTAATATTACTAATTTCCTTAAGCAATATAAAAAAACTTATTACGATTTTGGTATTATATAAGAGGATATGATTTCTCAACTTCCTTGCTACTATGATTATATAAGTAAGGATATTATCAAGTCCCTCCTCAAATGGAAAACTCATAGTTTATAGGAACTCCTTATTAAGGCCTTTAAATCTGAATTTCGCGAATTTAACAGATAGTAGATTTGCGATACCTTAGCTTTCTTAAAGGAATTTATTCTAATCACTTATACTCCTAAGGAACTTAAGAACTACTATCGGACTTTTACTTATATATTAAACACCTTAATTAGCTAGAAAATACTTAGCGAAGTTAAAAGAGGCCGCCTTTTCTTACTCAAATTACCTATTAGACTCTAAAATAAGATTATTAAGCATTTTAAGATTAATAAGCAAGACCTTATAACCTTTGTCTTATTTAAGGAATTCGCGGCCTTTGCTTTAAAATCAGATCTTAGTAAGAGAACTATTAATGCTATAGAGTAGGAAAAAGCCCTTACTCCCTTTTATACTAAAGACCTTAAGAGCTTGGTCTAAGAACACTCAAAGGCTTTAGAAGTTATAGAAGAGGTAAAGAAGAACCTAGTAGTTATACCTTTTACTCGCGAGCCTGACCTAGGAGTGAAATCTAACCTTAGAATTAAGGAACTTAAGACCTAATTTGCAAAACTCTAAATCTAAAGCTTGGAAACTAGGATTAATGATCTCTTATAGGAAAAATAGCATATTCTCTAATTTAGTAATAGGCAAAACTCGGCTACTATGAGCCAATATAGTAGTTCCTATTACTAGACTCCTGCTTCTTATCATTTAGAATAACCTGCTAATATAAGAACTTAATAGTTGATTAAAGAAGGAGAAATTAATCCTAACTAGCACTTTACTAATATTAATACTATAGGGTACTAAGGGAATAGCAATAGAAGACGACTAACCTGCAACTTTTATAATAATAAAGAACCTAACTGCGCTCTATATAAGTATTATAACAATTGCCCTCTTTTCCTTTGTTTTATTAATACTAGGGTCATACATATTAATAAGTATAGGATGCTTTGCATTAGGGATCCTAGGCTAGAAGCTATCCCTATTAAAAAGCACTAGAATCGCTTATAGTTATAGACTATTCGAACGATGATATATAGTACAAAATAGAACGAGAATTTAGTCGAACGATAGTATATTATAGATATAAATGCTAAAATTCCAACTTATATATATATAGGTCCAACTAGCAATCTACCTAAGGGAGTTCTTAAAGACCTAGCTTCTGATTAAATAGCTATAGAAGTTAAAGGCATCTTTATCTTAGGATAGGTTAATAATAATATTTCAACTAATATTAATACTACTTCTATATCTAAGAATCCTTAGAATTCTCAGCGTCCTTTTAGATCTTCTACTCTACTAATACTAATAAAACTAGCTAAAGTCCAGAAATCAGCGCGTGCAACTCAGGAATCTTAATATAGAGTCCAAATGCTAAAAGATACCTAATAATCTAGAACTGCAGTAGATAAGAATAAAGCCGATATAGCAGACGAATTAATTAGAGATATAATAGACGAAGATAGCTTTAAGCTTAAAGATTAAGAAGTTGAAGTTATTACGCAGACCCTTAACCTTAAGCGAAAGAGATAGATATTAAAATAAGAGAAATTCGTCGACAAATACGCTAGTTCAACTGTAATAGAGAAAGCTATAGAGAATATTATAGCCTAGCAAATTAACCTTACATTTAAAGACCTATTTAATTTAATTAGACGCTTTAATAAAGTGCTAGGAAAGCATATCCCAGTTACCTTTAAAGATTTGAATAATAATAAGGAAATGGAAATTATAATACAAAAGAACTTTAAGAAGCACCTAGCCTTAATCAAATGTCTTTAGATTATAAAAGACAAAAGAACCTAAAGGTACTATAATATTATAGCAATAGCTTTAATATCTTAGAATATCAATCGAAATTATTCAGTAGTTATAATAAAAAGCCCTATTATTATTTATTCTATAGAAGAATCAATTAAAGCAAAGGCTCTAATCGATTATAGTTTAGAAGTTAATATAATAATTAGAAAAGTGGCGGAAATAGCTCAATTAACAATCGTTAGCGATCGACTCCTTATTTATTTAACTATCTCTAAATCGAAATACAATTTTAATAGATAGGTAAAAAATGTAAAGGTTAAAGTCAAAGGAATCGTTAATTATACTAACTTTCTAATAATAGAGAATTCCTCGAATGATATTCTTTTAAAAATGCCCTTTATTTTAGAATCTTAGCTAATATTTAACTATCTTAAAGATAGGCTTATAAAAGCTAGCCTTTAGAATACAGATCGATCCTTAAAAGGATAAATAGTTATCGCAAGAGATATAGCCGAATTCTAAAATAAGGTTTTAGGAAACGATTAGCTAGCATAAGGGCTAAGCTTAATACTAGTAAAGGAAGGCACCTAGCGAGGAGTTATAGCAAAAGAAAGGTAAGTTTGCCGATTTTGAATAATAGCGATTTAACTCGCAGTCCTAGACTAGGAGTCAAATCTAGAATTTTGAAAAATAGTGCAATCGGCGTTTTATCGGCTTAACAATTAAGAAAAAAGAAAAATAAGGTAGAAAAGAGAGTTCGTTTTACAAATTTCGATAATTCATCGATCATTTTAAAAAACCTAAAAACTACTTATAGGCCAGACCTATAAGTGAAAAATAATAAAATTACTAATAATATTTCCATTTATACACTTTAAATTAACAACTTAAAAAATCTTTTATTTATTTTTAAAAAGGAAAATTCGGACTGTTTTATAGGATTTGATAAAAAAGGAAAGAAGTAGAGAAGTATAGTACTAGCTAATATTCGAACTATATATAAAAGCAAGGCCGATAAAGTACAACCAGTAGATTAGGGAATCTCTAACAGCTTAAAGCCTAGAGGACTGGACAATTAGTTTAAATAAGATAAGAAGCTTCAACCTCCAAAGCCAAGTGGCAAATTTGATAAGTTTATTATAAGCAGATTTTCTAATAAACCTATTAGATATCAGCTAATAAAAGAACGTTTCAATATACTAAAAATTGGAGATAACTTAATAGAATAAGAACGCAAACTACTTTATAAAACCTTAATAAATCGAAAGGACGCCTTAGCTTTTAATTAAATAGAACTTGGCCAGATTCGAAAAGAGGTTACGCCTTATATTAAGATTAAGATAATACCCTATAAAGCCTAGCAAAAGAAAACATTCAAGGTCCCTAAAGCTCTTTAAGAAAAGATAATCGAAATATTAAAGGACAGGCTAAAGCAAGGAGTTCTCAAGTTCTATAATAGCCCTTATAAGAACAAATGGTTCCTAGTTATTAAGAAAGAGAAGGGAACTTACAGACTAATAATAATAGTAGTAGAGATGAACTAAATAACTATTAAAAATACTAACATTCCTCCGAATATAGATAAGTTCTTAAATAAATTCATAGGATTAACCTACAGCTCTCTTATTAACTTCTTTTCTAGATATGACCAATTCATTCTTAATATTAAATCAAAAGATATAATAGCAATTCAAACCCCTCTTAAGCTACTTCAGATAATAAGATTACTTTAAGGGGCTATAAATTCGATCGCTCAATTTATTTAAGTAATCTATAAGATACTAGTAGATTGCATACTTAATATTACGCTCCCTTATATAGATAATATAGGAGTAAAAGGATTAAGATCATTTTATAACTACAAAGAAGTTCTTCTTAGCATACAACGATTTATAATAGAATACA
Organism: Diplocarpon mali; assembly: GCA_024741835.1. Lineage (NCBI taxonomy): Eukaryota > Fungi > Ascomycota > Leotiomycetes > Helotiales > Drepanopezizaceae > Diplocarpon > Diplocarpon mali. The sequence continues at coordinate 6,376 of JAENRP010000218.1, forward strand.
TTTAAAACCTAGACCAGGTGCTTATACAATTCGAAAGGGCAAGAGCAACAGTTGGTCCGAAGTTATAATACTATCTTCTATTAATGGAAATTGTTGGTTTTATTACTGATTCTAATGGCCGAAGTCCTTAAAGGGCTAAAGTACTTAAAATCGACAAATAGAAGAGGTGTAATAATATGGCAGAAGCTCGCGCGTTTATTAGCATTATAATATACTATCACATTTAGATCAAGGATTTTGCTAAAAAGGCAGCGCCTATTTACACCTTATTTCAGAAAGGGGCTGAGTTTTAATAGGAGGAACCTTAAATAGAGGCTATAAAACAATTGAAGCAAGCGTTGCTTAAAGCGCTATATCTGATTAAAATAGACTATAGAACCAACGCTAGGCTAATAATACTAATAGTTAACGCAAGCTTAATTGGATAGGGTACTATCTTTTAATAAGCTAATAGCTAATAGAAAAGACATCTAGCTCACTTTGAAAGTAGTCTTTAGAATCTAATAGAGACAAAGTATAATACTATTAAATAGGAATGCAAAGGAGCCTTAAAAGCAATGAAAAAGATAAGAAGCGACCTTTATAGTACTTACTTCATTCTTAAAACCGATGCTAAAGTATTAGTAGAATAACTGAATAGAGCTGCAAGCAACCTACCTAAAGCCTTGCTAATAAAATGGATTACTTAAATAAGACTGATAGACTTTAAAGTCAAATATATTCTAGGAATAAAAAACACTACTATAGACGGCCTTTTAAAAAGAACTCGGCCCTACCCCTTTGATTTGATTAAAGAAGATAAAACAGATATTAATAAGTAGGTAGAAAACGAAGTTGGTTGTTTATTAATATATCACCTTAAAGGGACTCGACTCGCGAGCCTAGCCTACGAGTTAAATAAGAGAATTTTATCACCTAACTACTTAAGTAACTTTAAAGAAATTGCAAAGTTTTTAATTACGCTTAAACGACTAAAGACAGTTGCTCTTAAGGATTTTTAGAAATTTAAAGCTAAAGCTCTGATTTATCTAATATAAGGAAGACGATTGTTTAAAAGGAGCGATAACTCATTCCTTATACAACTCTGCTTAGATAATAAAAAACTAAAGGCTAAGGCTATCTAGGATATTTATAAGGAAACTGGCCACTAAGGAGCTAAGTCCACTTACTACCAACTCTTAAGAAAATTCTTTTAGAAAGGCTCTTTTAAGGACTATAAAGCTTTTGTAAAGAGTTGCATCCCTTATTAGAAATAAAAACCTAGTTATAAGGAAAATCCCTTATTCCTAACCTAGCTATCAGGCCTTTTCTATAAAGTCAGCCTTAATATTATATAAGTACTAACTACTAAGAATAGGATAATATATTTTATTCTAGCAAAGGAAGACCTATTAGGATGGCCTAAAGGATGACCTTTAAGATCTGCTAACTCTAAATCTATTGCAAAGTTCCTTTAGAAAGACGTAGTCTATCGCTATAGACTTTTTAGTAGATTAACTATTAATAAAGGCCTTGAAAATAAAGGAGTAGTTAAAGCTTTCTTATAAAAATATAGCATCAAACGGGTATAAATCTTAATATATAACTCAAAAGCTAATAGAGTAGTAGAATAAGGATATTATAATATTCTTAATAGTCTATCTAAAGTTACTCGCAAAGGATTTAAAGATTAGATAAAACGCTTTTATAGAATACTCTTTACTTATCGAACGATAATTTACAAACCGACTAAAGTTATACTATTCTTCCTTATCTATAGCAAAGAGGTACAGCTCCCTCTTGAATCCTAATAGCCTATTTAAAGATTATTCGACTATAGTCAAATTCGGAACCGTTCTGATTTGCTTATAATAAGATACTGATAACTTAAGCTTTAAGATATAGATATAAAGGAAATCATTCTACAAAAGAAACGATATTAGGAAAAAGCTAAAGAAGCGTAGGCTGCTTTCAAAGTACTTAAAACGCACCTTATTTGAAAAGATGATCTTATCCTAGTCTATAATATTATAAGAAGTATTAATATATCTATAGATACTAAACTTAACTATCGATAGCTTAGTCTATTTAAGGTTAAGTCCGAGTAAGAAGAAAAGGGATACTATTCTCTTTAAGAACTTAACGGAATCGATATTAAAGGAACCTTCGCAGCCAACCGACTAAAGCACTTTTATTAATACAACCAGACCTTATTCCCTTTAAAAGACGAATCAGAAATTGATATAACCTCCGAATCTTCTATAGGAACCGACGGCAATATAAGCAATTTTAAACCCTTAGATAAAGACTAAGATTTTTCCAATTTGACCTATAAGCCGGTCCCGTAGGTAAAGAATATTAAAATACCCAACTAATCGCAACCCTAAGTTATTATTCCTAAAATATTTAAAGAATGCAAGTAGGAATACTAAACGATTTCCTAGCCTATCAATTATCTTACCTTCCTCTAATCCTTATTTTTACATTTTTAGCAAGGTCGCCTCCTTTATTATTTAAGATATAGATCTTTTAGGATCACTTTAAATTCTTGCCTACTCTGACTTATTTTACATTCTTAATATTAGCCTTTAATTATAATATTCCTATTACTTTCCTTGAATAATAAATAAAAAAGTCCAATTTCCTTAATATATATATAGTAAACCTATTGCAGCTTATATGCCCTTTTAATTCTTATACCCTATTGAACTCTCTTATTTATACTCCCTATCTTTCATAAGCAATATGCCTTTAAAGAACTTATAAATGGTTTTATCTACTGCAATAGGGGATAAATAAGCACTAGTTATAAACTTCTCTTAAGATAGTAGAGCTATTATATTATTAAAGAGCTTTAAATCGACTTACGCAGCCTTAGGAGATATAGAGTAATAAAAACTCCTTTCAGCTTATATAAATGCTATTAGCAACCTTTTAACCTAGGTAGCCCCCGGAATTCTCCAATTTAACAACTTCCTAACCGAAGAATTAAGACTAAAGGGAATCTTTAAAGAGGAATTCTTAGCTGACGCAGATTAATATATAACCTTAGCCAACACTTTTAAAATAGATTAAGATAAAAGGGAAGAATCTATTCGACAATTAGATAATTTAGCTACTAATAAGAGAAGACTCCTATTTTATTTACATTTCCTAATAAATATTGATTCTAATAATAGAAGGCGAGTATTATTAAAAATTCTTAAGGAAAACACTCTTATAGCTAAAGCTATTCAAATTCTTAATTTCTTTATTATTTAAAAAGGAGTAGCAAAATTCTAAGGCAATCGAATTTGCGGTCGCAGATTTATAAGCCTATCTAATGCAGTACTTATAGTAGCTAATAGAGCTATAAAAAGATCAAATTAGGCTGCAGATATTACCTTACCTAATAGTACTATTATTAATATGCTAAGGCTTTGCACTTCTACTTATAGGTTGCTTATTTTAAAAGAAAACTAGACTCTTATATTAGAGTTTAAATAAGATTTCTTTAATAATAAAGAAGAGAATTAGTTATTTATAATTAAGCCTGCCTTAAAATTCGCCTCTTAGCCTAAAGATATAATAAGCGCTAAACTATATGATTTGACTTACAGTCTTAGATTAGGAATTAGAAATAAGAATTTTAAAACTGGACCTAACTTGCCTTTTATTAAAATGATTCTAGAAACTGCTATCAAATAGACTGCTTAAACGCTTAGCGCAGCCTCTTTAGAATTTTCGGAATCTTTAAAGGACTCTCCTTTAGCTAAACGACTAATTTTAGCTTAACCTTTAAGAAGGATAGATCGTTCGATAGCTACCTTAGCTGATTTGCAATTTAAAACTAAAGGATTGCGCGCTCGCTTAAACTCCTTCTTTAATAACTTAAAGGAGCTAATTCTTAACTTCTTTATATCTATATACAACCGATTTAGAAATAATAATATAAGGGAAGACCCTATTCCTTCTACTCTAAAGATAATTAGAAGAGCTATTAGACAAATTTAATAGCTTATCCTAGATAAGTTTGCCCTTATAAATATTATTCAATTCTTTAATAATTGCAAAAGTTAAGAACCTAGTCTCTTAAATGCCAAGCGGGACTATTTTGTCTTATAAGAAAGAGAACGTAAAGAGGAATCTATTAATTAGGACATTTGTAATTATAGCAATATGCCTTAATCAGTCATTCTTAACCTCGAACTTAGAGAATAATATAATATTCAAATATCCTTTGCAATAAAAACTCGCTTTTAATAGTATCTTCCTAGCGTAGGAATCGAAGGAAGAAGACTTTGCGACCTTTATATTCGCTCTCTTTCGATTTACTATAGTCTTAATTATAAAGGATTTGATATTAATAAAATTATTAAACACCTTAAACTTCTCTATATAGTAGAAGATATTGATCTTTTTCTAATCCACCTTAATAATTAATTCTTTATCTCTTTAAAGATATATAAATCCAACCTATTAATAATAGAGGCATCTTTAAGTGCTATAAAATTCAAGGCTGATCCTAAAGCCTTAAAGGCATTAGAGCCGATTGAATAGGATAATTCCTTTTTATCGATATTACTAAACAATGAATAGCAGGAGGAAATAGAGGAAGAAGGGTCAATTGTAATGCTTGAACCCTTCGGATGCCGCTTCCTAACCGACAATTTTACTACTAATAATAGTACTTTTATAAGTATATTCCTTTCTATTATAAGATAAGAAGCAGAGATGTATCTTTATTACTTCTGCCTTATAGATAGCGCGACCTTTATACCTTCTTATTTTCTTTATAATATGATATTCAGTCTTACTTAATAAGTCTTTCGAATGCATTATGGACTCTACCTCTTAGTTATAATAATAAGAAGTAGAGGAACCTATTAGCTTATGGCCTACCTTAAACCTCCTTAATTGATTAGCCTTAGTCTTTATAATTAAGTCGTTTTAATAAAGAGAGATGCAAGTGCTACTAATAAAGAAATTCCGATTTTCACTCGCGGTCCTAGCCCGCGAGTCAATTTTATTAGAAAGCAAGTCTTAAATTATTAGATCCTACCGATCGGATAAGAGCCAGCTTCTAGAAGCCTTAATAGGTAGGTCGGCTCTTAGTCGAATGTAAAACTCATTCTATCTATAAAGAAGACAAGTTGATAGACTTCCTAGGCACTTAGTTTAAAATCTCAACTAGCTCAAATAATTGCAAAATTAAAGCAAAAGGAGATCTTACAACCTATTACTAATAATAGCAATTCAATTATAGTAATAATAAAATAGGAATACCTTTTTAAAATACTTTCAGATAATCCTTATAGGACTAGTGGTTTTATAGCCTTTTGCAACAATTATATAGCTATTTGCGATAAGAACACCTTAGAAAATAAGACTTAAATCTCCGACCTTGTCTTTTCAATCTCTATTCTAAAGCAACCTCTAGTACCTCAATAGATTAATATAAGTAGGACTACTGCACCTTTTAAAGTAGCTTTTTATCTTAAGAACTGCAGCAGCCTCTTTAAAGCTATTATTAGTCAATACTCTTAGATAGATCTATTAGTTATAATTGAAGTATAAGAGTTGTTTCTTCTTAATAAAGACAAATTGAAAATCCACTTTGCAAAATATAATTAAAAGCTCTTTAACGCCCTTATTAAGGCCTGGACGAATATTATAAATACTAAGTCGCTTCTTTATAGACTTAAGTCTTAAGGATAATGCGATAAAGTAAATGCTATCTAAGAGCCTAATGCATTAATTAATAAAGGCATTATTATAAGAAAATTCGGAAAAGAGACAAACTGAGACGCTAGTATAGTATTAAACCCTAATTTAGGAACCAATCTCCTATTTTTACCCTTAAGTTTAAAAATGCTAAGACTGACTTGTAAGCCTAGCCTACGAGTAAGGTTGGACTCAGCTGGCTTAAGCCTATAAGAAGGTTCGAATGAACCTTAGTTACTAAATCTAGGGGTACTAATAGAAGATCCTTTAAAAGAGGTCCCTAAAGCTGAGAAATCGCCGAGAAATAAGAACTAACGCAAGAGAAGAAGACTCCGAAGTGATAATAGAACTGATAATTAAGTCGATTCGATTTGAAGAATTATAGTCTACCCCCCCTTTGAAAACCATTTGAAGAAATTGCAAATTAAATATTGAATTTTTTTAAGATTATCTACTTTCTATATACCTATACCTCTTTATTCTCTATTTATTATTCTATTTTATATATATTCTTTACTCTATTTTGTTCTTTATATAATCTACCCTTTGATTATTTCCTTTATATGCAACTTTCTAACGCTTACCTTTGAAATGTTATCCTTACCTTTAAAGAATTATCATTTACTAATTATAGGTCCTTATATGCGTTATACCCTACTTTTATTCCTACTTCTAAGCTTATTATACCTACTTTTCCTTTATACACTAGCGCGATTCCAAACTCTATAAATAAGCCTCTTTTCATATAACAATTTTACTTTTTTACTTTCTCTATAACCCTACTAGACCTATAATACTAGTACTACTACTATTATCTTTCTATTATTAATCTTTTCTAGTATAGGCCTCTTATATCGTTAATCTTTTTTAAATAATCATCTCTTTATTTAAAGCTACCCTCCCTACTGACTAATTCATTATAGTACTATTAAGCTCAAATAAGAAAGCCATACCTAAGAAGAACATGTCAGTTGTTGCCTTAGGCAGCAAGTTAATAAATATTACTAGCAATAAGCTAATATTAGAGGGTGGCTTTTTATAGGAGGGCAAGTTATTAAGATCATTAGAAGATATGGTAAGCACCTATAGAACATTAGGTAAAATAGAATAATAGGTATTCCTGAACTTATCTATTGAAGTATTGAACTATAGAATCTCTACAGTCGAAGAAGGATTTTTAGGCTTTGATGATTTTCTTAAGAATAAGCTTAAGATAAAGGGAATCGATTATAAAAAATTCCTATAGGAATATTAGGGATATACTAATTCAGTCAATCTATTTTAAAAGAATTAAGATAAGAAAAATGAGTATATAAAAAGGTTGTTGCAATTTATAAGTAGTACCTATAGTACACTTTTTCGGATATACTTTATAATTAATATCACTGCTAATAACGCCTTGCAAGGGCTTGGCAAAATTTTTAAGATATACTAACTAGTGGCAAAGGCTATATAGGTATTGAATCATTTCACCATTTAAGAGGGTATGAAAAAGCTATAGGGAAATAGTACGCAAGGTAGAAAATTTGTAGGTTTCTTAAGTACTATTGTCTACTCCGCTATTCAGACTATAAAGGATAGCCCCTCCTAATATAATAATATTGTATTGCTAGACTAAATAGTTCTAGATACCCTTAGTTTATAATAGTTATAATATAGTTTACTTATTATAAAGGAAAAGATGATCTATCTAGCTAAGTATACTATAAACTACTTTAATAATAAGATAGAAAGATAGAAGTTTATTATACCTACCGCTTAGAAAATGCTGCTACCCTTAGAAGATTCAATTAATAAGCAAAATTTGACTTATAGGCCTGGCCTATAGGTGGAAGTACTATGTAAGGAGGATGTCCTTAAGCTAGAGGTGCCTATAACACCTAGAACTCAAATAGCTAACTATTGCAATCACTAATTATTAGACTTAGATAAGTTTGATTTACTATCCTTAAAGATGCCTTAAATACCTAGAACACTAGTAGTAAAGAAGTTAACTTATGAGCCCGGCCTATAGGTTAGAATACATAATAATATAGACTTTGAAGATAATCTGACAGATAAAGAGAATAATCTTATTACTAATATAATAGAAATTTTTAATAATACTAAAAAGGATATAGCCGATATTATACAAACCTTTTCCAAAGACCTGCAAAAATTTGTTTTGAAATTCTATAAGTTAATAATAAAGCGTTTGAAAAAGGAAGGTCAGGGAGAAGTTTTACTAATATAGGAAGCGATAGCAAGAGCTGTTAAATAAATTATAAAGCTATAATAAGACGAATTTTCTATAGATAATATTATATATTTCTTTATCAAGTATAAGAAATCGAAGGGCGACTACTATATCCTTAAAGAAAAGCCAGAAAATAGCATAATAATCATATCTATAGAGTGCTATAAAGTTCCCCTTAATATTAAAATAATACTTTAATATAGCAATAGATTTAAGATTGCAATAATACTAGAAATGAAGATACAACTAAGCAAATTTGTAATAGAGATATTCAAGGACTTCAGTTTCGAAAAATTTTATACTTTATATAAATGATAATATGTATAATATTATAGGCTGATAATAGTATCTTTGACTAATAAGCAAGTTTCCTCTAATATATACAAATTTTATACTGCACCTAACCTAAAGTTGTTTTTACTATACCTAGGGAATTATGCAATTATGGCTACTAGCAATAGAATAGCAAGCTAGGTCAAGAAAGATATATTATTAGGTTTCGCTAAGTTTAAGGTAGAGCCTAAAGCTTTAAAATTATTCTATAATATCGCTTGGACTCCCGCCTAATATAATGCTATACTAACTAGTAATAACCTAATATTACTCTATAGCAAAGGTTTTTTAAATATGCTTAAATTGTTTAACTACGCTTTCCTAAGTACTATACGCACGTATAGTTATAGTAATTATAGAAAGAATTCATTTTTGATAATAGTATAAGAGGAGCTAGAAATGTACTAATACTATTTCCAGACCTTAGATAAGAAGCCAAGCCCCCCCTCCGCCTTCTTTTATAATATAACTTATAGCTTAATACAGCAGACCTTAAGGATGCACTATAATCTGTATTTTAATGCTCTATTAACTCGTTATAATTCTTTATATAAGCTGGTAGCATATCCTAAGCTTATATAGTTTATAGGCATTAACTACTATTTGCAAATTGTTTCTATTAAGATTAACGCTAATATAAGATTCGTAAGATTAACTCCTAGGCCCAGCTCGCAGGTCAATCCACTTAATAATAGAACTATTAACTACTATATAATTCTAATAGCTAAACAATCGACTGGAGAATTTGCTATATAGGAAAAGTCTTATAAGTTATTTATACTTATATCCTATCGCCTTAAGAACTCTTAATAGATCTTATTAAATCTAGCATAGAGCGCAGCTTAATAGAAAGAATTAAATACTAAGGATAGAACAATTCTAGAGGAGTACATTTCTAATAAGACTACTCTATTCTCGGTATTTATAAGACAAGGTACCTTCATTAACTTGGATTCTAATAGAGAACCTAGAAAGGGTAGTTTTCTTACTATTAGCAATAACTATATAAAAGTTATTAGCAATGAATCACTTGAGAATAGCACTAACCTAAAAGAATTTATTATCAATTCTATCTATATAAAGAAATTAAGCATAGTAAGATAGAGTATTATTAAAGAAGCCTTAGCCAAGTTTTATATAATACTTAGTATAATAAAAGGTAGTCCACTATCAGACGCTCTTATAAGAAGACGATTATAAAGTGATCTATTAGTAGTAATGATTATAAAGGATTTGTTTGCAAAAGACGTATCTTAGCTAATAGTATATCTAAAGAAGTATAAATAAGAACTTTTTAAAGATTTTGCTAGTACTTAGAAGCTGGTTTAATAACTAAAGCTATAGTTGTATAGTAATAAATCTTAGACAAAGACCAAGGATATAGATGATAATATTAAAGCTAATAATATAATTGATAAAACGATACTCCTTAAGAAGTATAGCATTAAGAAGCCTTATGCAAAGACACCTGATATAACTCCTAGGCCCGGCTTGCAACTTGATCTATTAAAGGGCAAGGCCAAGGAAGTAGTATCTATAGAATCTCCTGCCTCCTCCTCCTTTATTACCGACAATTCCCTTAAGGATAATGATAATAATAATAATAATAACGCTACTATATAAGTCTCTCTTCCTATTAGCAGAAGCCGTTATACTATATTAGCATTCGCAAGGAGTATAGAAGCTCCTGCTATATTAAGACCTGCCTTATCAGATACTAATAGCAATGCTATAAGAAGAAGTAGTCGTTCGGCAAAGAGAGTATTATCTAGTAATAGTTCTCCCTATCCTTTAAAGAGAACTAAGGAAAACTAACGCCTAGGTTGGTTCTATTTTAATTGTTTTTTTTTACAATTCTATAGCTTATTTATTTGTTTTGCTAGTTTCTTTTTCTAACTCCTAGGCCTGGCCTATAGGTGAAAAGCGTATATATAAAAA